>JARHVA010006400.1:87500-290000 GCA_037957365.1 Torreya grandis
GCACATGTTTGACTTCCCAATTTATATCACACCTAGATTGGAAATGCAATCTAAGGTTCTATGAAAAATGATAACCACTGAATTGTTTTAGTTAAAGGCACAACATTAGGAGTTATTATCAAAAGGGATGAATCAACCAAGTCTAACACTATGGGGTGCTCCAGTTATCTTCAACAAGGAGAATGATGACGCTCTTTGCATATGTAAAGACTATAGGATTTTGAATAAAGCAATGATAAAGAATAAATATCTTTTACTATGCATTTATGGTTTTTTTGATCAAATGTGAGGGGAAATAATTTTTTATAAGATTGATCTTAGAGTAGGGTATCACTAGTTGAGTATCTCTTAAGAGCATATTCTAAAAACAACATTTAGGAATTGATATGGATAATACAAGTTCTCCATGTTACCATTTGGATTAACAAATGATCCAATATCATATATGAATCTTATGAACAATATGTTTAGAGACTACCTGTATTGTCTTATTTTTGTCTTTCTTGATGACATCCTCATTTATTCCAAAGATGAACAAGAGCACTTGTGGCATCTAGAATTGCTTTTGTAATTTTTGTGGAAGCAAAATTGTTTCTCAAATTGTCTAAGTGTGCATTTTTCAAAAACAAACTACAATATTTACATCATATTATCTTTATAAATGGTATTTCAATAGCTCCAACAAAGATAAAATCCATAATAAAGTGACTGATACCAATAATGTGCATGAGGTAATGAGTTTCTTGGGATTAGTGGGCTATTAAAAATAATTCATTCCAAATTTATCTAATATAGCTAATCTAATTACCTCTCTTCAATGGAATAATCAGAGTTCTTCTGGTTAGATAAGTTTGAGGTATGCTTTCAAAGAAAAGAGGCTTACTTTAGAATGAGTGCTAAAAGTTATTGATCCTAATGGTAAATTTTAAGTGATCACTGATGTATCTAGGGATGGACTTTGAGGAGTTATTATGTAATATGGATCATTAGTATCTTATAAATCTATGAAATTGAAGCCACATGAGGTGATTATGCACCTCATGACCTAGAACTTGGGGTAATTGTGTATGTTTTGCATGTTTGGAGACATTATCTATTATGAAAACTATTTGAAATCAAGAGTAATAAATTATAACTTAAGTACATCTTCACCCAACCAAACTTTAATGCTTATCAAAGGTGATGTTTAGAGTTATTATCTGATTATGATTTTGATATTAACTATATCCAAGGCAAGGAAAATAGAGTAACTAACGCTCTACGTTGTATAAGGCACATAACATCCATGACTACTATTAAGAGTAATTTTAGAGATCAAGTGATCAAATTTTCTCCAAGAGATGAATTCTATGATTAGGTTAGGAAAGCATTGTCTAGGAATGCTCAAAATCCTAGGTATAAGGGATTCATGATAGAAAATGATAGTATTCTATAGTATAATGGTAGGATGAATGCACTTCATAAAGATAATATGAGAAGAATAGTGATAAAATAACTTCACAAAGCCCCATACTCAAGACATATAGGAGTAATAAATCTCATGTCTAATCCTATAACACTATACTTATAGAAATTAATCAATATAGATGAAATAGACTTTGTATCTTATTGTTTAGAATGTCAGTGTGTGAAAGTTAAACATGTGCATCTGGTTGGATTGTTGTACCCACAATAAATACTATAATGGAAGTGGTAGGTGATCTATATGGACTTCATCCAAGGGTTTTTGTTACCGTAGAACATACATGACATGATCTTGGTTATATTTGATAAACTAACCAAGGTATCCCACTTCATATAGGGTAACTTCATAAATGATGCACCTAGGCTTGTGAATATATTCTTGAAGGAATTGTATCAACTACAGGTTTTTCCATAATAGATCATTTTGGATCAGGATCCAAGGATGATTTCTAGATTTTTGTTTACTCTAAATTCAACTTTGGGTACATAGTTGAACTTCAAAACTTCTTATCACCCACAAACTGATGGACAAACATAGAGATTTAACCAAGTTTTATAAGATCTCCTTCATATGTATTACATGGATCATCAATACAAGTGTGATGAGTACCTTACATTGGTTGAGTTTGATTTCAACAACTCATACAAATCATCATTGATGATGGCTCCATTTGAGGTATTATATGGAAGGAGGTGTAGAATACCAATCAATTGCGACAAGTTATAAGAGATTGTAGACTTTAAACATAAGATGATTTTCAAAATGAAAGAGTAAGTCAAGACAATCAGGCAGAGGTTGGCCAAGGCCAATGGTAGATAAAAATAATATTCTAATTTGAAAATAATAGCTAATCAATTTTCTATTGGTGATAAATTATTTTTGTGGGTTAAGCTATAGAAAAAATTGATTGAATTCAAGAAGTTAAAGAAAATTTCACCAAGATATGTGGGATCCTTTGAGACTTTTTAAGTGGGCAATCTTGTCATGTATATGCTTGCATTACCACCATCTCTATCTCTTTTATATAATGTCTTCCATGGGTCTTATCTTAGAAAGTATGTTATTGATCCTTCACATGTGTTAGATTGGAATGATATACAAGTTATGGACCTTAGGGTGGTCATGCTATAATTAATCATAGTAATTGACACTCACAAAATACATTTTTGTAATATAGAAATGTCACAGTACAAGGTCATGTAAGACCAATATTCTGAGGATAGTTCCATATGGAATGACTATGATGAGTTTTACATGTTATTTACACATTCATTTACTTGATTTATTGCTACATATTTTATTATTTCTATCAAATAATGTTTTAAATTCTTAAATTTTATTTCAATAAATATCACTGGGGTAATGACCATATTTAAGGGGAAGGATATCACATCCTAATTTCTTTATAAGATGAAAAATCTATTTGATTTATGGATTATTATAGTTGATTAGTTGATTAACTTATATTTGATTAAGTTTGATGACATATGTTTATTATGGGACAGTTTGTGTTGTTTAATTTACATGATTTTTTTCTATGATTTAGTATTACTTTTACATTATTTATATTGTGATAATGTTTATTAATTATACTACATTATTTTATGCAAATAGTTATGTTTCAAGCTAACTACGTTCATTGTTGTGAGGTGGATGGATGATAGATTTCTCCCTTAAAATTTGATGGAGGGAGAGCATTATCAGAGATGGTGGTTTAGATGAAGATGTTTGGGGATGATAGAGAACACATCCAAAAAGCCTTGCACACACCACATTTGTATTCCATTATCGTGTTTTTGATACATATTTTTAGTATGATTTATTTTACATTTGAATGACTACTTTGATCTTTTATGTTTTCATTAATCTAGTTGTTATTAATGATCGTGTTGATTTCTTTGAAGTGATTTCATTAATTTAGTGATCATACGTAACTTATCTTGTTTACCGTAATTGTTTAGTTGAATGAGTGAAATTGCATATGTTGTGATTACCTTACTACCTTTTTGATTATGGTTATATAGTATTATAATATGATGTTATGGTATATTCAATTATTATTTGATCATTAATATTTGGATAATAATAATTAAAGATTATTATTATCTTATACTAATATCCTAATGTCAATATATATAAATAATTTTTTTATAATATATTTGTATTATATTGAAAATATTAAACAAAAGTGATATTCATAATATATGTTAGAGTATGAATATATTGATTATATTAATTCAATGGTTTAAGGAAATAATTATGCTTCAAAGTTTGTTTGTGATGACATGATAACATAGACTATAGTCTTTGAATACCTAGTAGTTTTTCCATACTTAATAGTTAATATATAAAACTACTAGTTAACTTTGTATGGGAAGTTAATATCAACTGAGTTGATAGTGATTACATGGTATAACATGAAGGTTATGTGACTTGTGGTTTATTTATTTATTTGGATGGCTTGTGAAGTCAATATCATACAAATGTATTATGGATTATAGAATGATTATTTAGGGATTTTAATAGAAGCATCAAGATGATTATGGTTTTTAATCATCCATTGACTTCAGTTAAGCATCATTTTAGATAAAATCATGAAGTTGGTTGACCAATCTAGGCATGCATATTTTTGAGTCAGTTAAATCTCCCATTAGTGATGGAGAAGTGGAAGGTGGGTAGCTTAATGGAAAAGAATAAAAAGAAGAAAGTGGGGGATATGAACATGATGAGTCATGACATATAGAGAGTAACAGATAGAAGGAGAATAAGGTGTCAACAAGTATAAGGAAAAAGAATTTGTTTGACTTTCTTGTCACTCATAAATTCAAAGGTAGGTTTTGTAATTAAATTTATGTGTGTGAAAAATGAATGGGTTTTTAATTTTTTTGGTTAGTGGGTTTTATTTTTTTGAAACTTAGAGTAAATGGTTTGTATGTAGGGACATATGAAAGGATTGGTCTCCATGAAACCCTACATCCATACTAGGGTAACGTAAGGGAGTTTAGGTTAGGGATGTAGGATTTTCCTATAATTTTTTTGATTAAAAAATGATTTATCTTAATTTCTCTCCCATTTCAAAAAACATTGATATACAATAGGAATGAATAAATATTGATGGTTATATACATGATGTGTATTGAACTAGTTTCTTCGAGCCAATATGTTATATATTCCTTATGGTAGTTTGAAATATATATCAAAATTCTATATTGTATGATTATACGACTCTGTAAATCAATTTAGAATTTTGGGTATAAAATATGATTTATTTATACTAAAAGAGACTATGAATATATACAAAAATATATGTATATGTATATATTCAATGTAATTTGATGACATATATACATATACTTTTATGTGTGTGTGTATATACATATATACACACACACATACATACATACATATATATATATATATATATATATATATATATATATATATGTATGTATGTATGTATGTATGTATGTATGTATGTATGTGTCTGTGGGTACACACACACACACACACACACACACACACACACACACACAAGTATTTTGGAAAGATGAGATTTAGTGGTAAACTATATGTATTTCATTTGAGAGATGAAGATGCCTATATAAACAAACTTAGGATGGGTATGTGAATAAATGAATGTAGATTCTAAACTTAGCCTTATGAAAATAAATATACCCAATTTTTTTAAGTTTAAATGGAAGAGATAATATTTTAAATTATGTTCATAATATATATGAAATATGCATATATTTGGATGTGATTGGGTACTGTTGTCATTCAAATTCATTTTGAACTATGTAAAACATTTGCTCAATCAATAGAGGGACTAGGTATATGGGTTTAATTGTATATTTTTCCTAGTTTCATTTAGTTACTTGTGTGTATTGGTTATAATATCAAACTCAATTGGGTATATTATACTGTGTGTTTGTAGATTCTCATTCGTGTTCAATTTAAATGGCAAAGTTAAATCAATTTATTTGGTATATTTGATTTAATAGTTTGATAGATGTATGAGTAGTTATGTATGATGATAGTATTGTTTGTGTTTATTGATCAGGGATAATGGAAATTTTTTATTTTAAAGAAAAGGATTATGGGGCCTTTGTTTGTTAAGCTGACTGAATATTTAGTATATGAAATAAAATCTCAAATGAAATATAATGAATGTCATCTAAGGTGGATACTGTATAAAATGGAGTATTTATGATGCATTATATTTGTGTGTGTGAATTCATTATATATATATATATATATATATATATATATTTATGTTATGTAAAAAATTATGATTATCATAATAGTGTGTAAATAAAGTTTTTTTGTATTTTAATGTTTGTATAAAAGCATTAAATATAGTATTTAAGAGTTGAATTATAAAGCCTATTATTATGTTTTGTACTAGATTTTGTTATATGAGGAATATGAACAATCTATTAAGCTTATGATATAATTTTGACTCTAGTAGAATTAAAATTATAAGTTACTTTGTGGTTTAAACTAACTAGTAGTAAGATAATCATTACTTGGATGATATGTTATATTGAAGACTATTTCTGGGTTTTATTTGTTATATGTAATAAACTATATGTTATGGATTCATTTTAATTCATTTGATAGACTAAATGAATGTATGTGATATTTATTTAATAAGCATAATTTTTATTAAACAAAGGAAAATATTTTGAATGGATCTATTTATTTTAATATTATTATTAATTTTTACTGAATCTTGCATTTATGTCCCTAATTCAATAGTGGACAGAATCCAATGGCATAATTAGTGCCATCAATGTAAGATGAGGTGTAATCTGATCAAGTTGTGTATGAATTTGACTGATGCTATAGAACATTTATTTTTTAAAATGTTTTTGAAATGAATGTTTTAATTTAAACATTATCATTTCATATGTTGATATAGTTTTAATATTTATGCGATATCATGCTAGAATGGATTTATTTAGGATACACATTATGTATTAGATATATTCAAACACATGTGTTCTAGTTTGCTAATATATATTTTTATACCATAAATACCTACCAATCTATGGAGGGAGGTTTATCCCCTTGTTTGACAGGTAATGTAGGGGATCCATGGTTTATGGTTGGTGTGCAAAAGAACTCAGATGATGGTCTCCCTCCTAAGTAGAATATTATACTAGGGACTACACTTGAGATTACATAATGATACTTCAGTCATGGAGACTCTACTCTTTGGATATTTGTATCATGTTATATCATTTGATATATTATTATGTATTGCTAAAAATTATACAATCTATGCACTATACTTCTACACCAATGGCTATAAAGTTATATCAGTCATGGCTAAATGCATACTATTTCATTTATGATTAGATGCAGTATTTGTTGGTGACTCAATATTATTCATGATTTCTATATTTTTTCATGGTGATATGTAGCTAAGTGAATTGGATATAAACCTTTTGGTTAACTAAATTAATATAATTAGTTAAAGATCACAATTAAGGTTTCTCGTGCTAAAATCTATATAATGAATATGTGTAAGTAATTTAAAAAACAATTTCCATATTCCAATAAAACCCAATGGGTTGTTACTATTGATGCACTTAATGTCTTTGTTTATGTCATTAGGGAATAGGGGAGAGTAATGAACTCAATTTTATGTCCTAGAAGACTGAGGGCTTGAGTTGTTTATATAGCTACTACTAAAAATAGCATAATAGTAGTTATATGATCACCACTTGTAAATATTGAAGAAAACTCTACTATAGGGATAACAACTTATATTCAATGACACTATTTCTATCTAATCTTTGTGAAATTATTCTAATCTTTTCCAATATTTCCTAAACACAAACAAATAATGAATATTTACAAAATGATCTAAGCTAAAGTGAGTGATAGGTAGATCTAAGGTTACAAACAATAAGGCAAAAATGAAGGTTTTATTTAGCTAATCAAAGATACTAATTCTTCTAACTTTTATGAAAATAACATAATAAACTAGTGTTCACCAACTCTGGTATATTACTCAAAGCTAAATTAGTTAAGTTGAATTTCGAAGGGAAAATAAATACATATATCTAAAAGAATATGTTGCACAAAAATACTCATCCATAGAAAATTTAATAGCACATTGAAATACAAATGAGATGAAAGCAAAGCACATACACTAGCAGATTTATTAGCCTAGTGTTAAAATCAAACTAATAGATGCATATATTAAACATTATTGTAATATGAGCTAAACTATTTACCAAATTTATGCCAACCTTTACAAAGATGATGAAAATAAACTTCAATATGGTTTATGAATGGGGTATTTCACCCATCTTTACATAAATTTAGACAAATATATAAAATATTTACCAAATTTCTACAAATGAACACTATCTTTGATGAAATCCTTTAAACAATGCACAGATTCCTACAAAGAATGCAAATATTTAGTGTTCCTTAGAAATATTTGCATACATTGAAATAATTATGCATATATTTAACAAATTACACTACAATTCTACAAAGATTCATGAAATAAATTACATAGGGCCCTCCTTCTAGTGCCATAAAATTCCCTTCTTGTTGATGCACTTAATGTGCTCCATATGTCACTAGGGAATGGGGGATAGTAATGAACTCAATTTTAAGTCATAGAAGACTTGGGGCTCAACATGTTTATATAAATACCACTAGAAATAGAAAAATAGCAAAGATATGGTCACCACTTATAAATCTGCAAGTAAACTGTATTTTAGGAATAACAACTTATATCCAGTGACACTATTTATAGTTAATCTTTGATAAATTATTATAATATTTGCCAATTACTACATAAATCCAACCAATAAATGAATATTTATAGAATTAGCTAAGCTAAATTGAGTCATGGGTAATTATAAGGTTAGATAGGGTAATGCAAAAAACACGTTTTACGTTAGATAATTAAATATACCAGTTCTTATAACTTTTATAACAATATAAAAATCTAGCATTCACCAACTCTAGTGTATTACTCAAAGATAAATTATCATAATTGAAGATTTAAATGAAAATAAATAAATACATATATATATATATATACATATATATATATACATACATATATATATACATACATATATATATACATACATATATATATACATATATATATATACATATATATATATACATACATACATATATATATATATATATAATCATATTTTGCACAAAAATTACGCATCTACAATAAATTGAACAAGCACATTCAATTGCAAATGAGATGAAAACAAAGAACATCTACTAGCAAATTTGTTAGTCTAGTGTTAAAATCAAACTAATAGATGCATGTATTGAATGTTATTACCAAATTAGTTAACAGAAAGGAAACCATTAAATCTCTATAATCATGAGAAACAAAATATATAGGATACACAAAAATCTCAAATTCTTGCATCTTTTTTAATTATTTCTATCACAATTGTTCCTAATTCATAACGAGGGGGATTAACCCAATATATAGGCTTCAAATTTATTTCACAAGTTCAAGTGAGCCCATGAAATATTCTAAAATACCATTAAGTGCATAAAATGTTATAATGGAATATTCTACATTCAAATTTACAAAACAAAGTAGAATATTATTTATGGTCATGGAGGGAGTTACTAAGATTCATATTGTTGTTGACTCTATTTCTTCTCTACCTCTTCCTTTGACAAAACTTCTATGCAGGATAACTAATCTTGGTCAATTTGGTTGAACTATAGGATCATGGCATAGAATAATTTAGGTGTTTCTTAAATTATCCTTCTGTGCTCCATGATTAATAACCTTAGAGCTTCTTTAATGGCCTCTATTGTATACAACCTCTGACTGGCAAACACCACAATATTCAACACCTTGATAGGACTCTTGGAACTAGAAATGTCATAATGGAATTTGAAAACAAATATTTTCATTTAATATTTGAATTCTTGGCCATCCATGAAGGTGCCATTAGGTTTGCTCACCCTAGTGACCATAGTAGCCTTTAGTAAGAGAGTACTTTCAAACTCTACTTTCTCTAATGATGTAATTGCATCTTTGACTTGATCTATACATTTATTCAATATCCTTTTCCTATTCATCATAATGGTTTTTGTAGGGATGATATACTCAAGTGGAAAAACCTTGAGGTCTAATAGCTTATTATTCCTTACCACTCTAGCTAGGTTGGCCAACATAGAATCATAGAGTGTATGTTTTTGGTCAAATTTGATGACCACATTGAATTATAGGGTCCCATATTCCTATCCTCTTTCAATGAATTTGTAAAAATTAAAGACATTAATAAACAGATTGATTACCTATACTATGGTTTCTTATGGCATGGTGGGAAATGCTTGTTATTTCAACATTTTTATCTCTTGTTACATCCACTTCACCAAGGCAACTATGGATTCTACCTGGGCTTGGACTATAGACATAGGGTCCTTTACATATCCATCCACCTCTCTAAGGCCAAATTTTATCTTCCATATCAAATATAAGATGGAATCTTGACTTTTATGGGCCACCACTAAGCTAGATTATATTTTATCTACCTACCTTCTCATAAACCTCTTCATTGTACCTATGGCACCTCAAATCTCATCCCAATTTAGGGTGAAAAAAGGAACACCTCAGGCCTCTCTTATCTTATTGTTTATATGATGCCTCTAACCTAATTTGGGTAGAAATAAGTGTTTGCTTTGTTATATGTGGAACTAATGGAGGTACTTAGGTCAAGGTAGAGGCTAAAGCTATAGAAGGGATGTGTGGCAAGCATGTTGGATCAATTTGCCCAATTGTACAAAATAGAGACTATGTAGGGACAATGTTATGAACAAATGAAGGAAATTTAGGAGAAACACTCACCTTTATAGTTAGATTAATATTGAGTGGATTTTAAAATTTGAACAACTTTGAAATGGGCCTTAATGGCCTTGTAGGTGTAGGGGAACCAATAACAAGTGAGGCACATGTTGTGGTTGATTGGGAAGAAGAAATATTTATAATATTATGAATAATAAAATGGGGAAAGGTGAATCTAAAGGAAGTATTATCTTGGCTCTTGATAATATCCATTGATTATTAGTTAGTATTAATTGCAATAATTGATGACATTGAAAGCAGTGGGGAATTAATGGTAGGGGAATGAATGTAAAATTAGAAGTAGAAGTAGAAGCAGTTATAATTGGGAATGAAGGTAATAGAAAATTAGTTAAAATGGGATCTTGTTATATGCTTTTAGCCACTTGAGATACTGGTTGACGATTTATTGTTCCCCTCATAGTAGTCTTGGGATCCTTTCTCTTTTTGTAGACATTTCCAATGTTCTTTCCAACCAGTGCTTATACATCCTCCATGGAGAGTTTAATGAATTATTATAATTCTATAAAGTTAATGGTATCTGGATCAGGTTAATCCAAGATTTGGAGAATAGATCCCATAGTAGATGCAAAGATTAATATAAGACCTTGGGAGGGGTCTTGTTGGTTGCTAGATCCTCCTTTCTCAAATATTGGAGATAAGATCTGACTACTTAAAGTTTTAATAAGTTTAGGTCTACATGGCCTATTCCTAATAAGAGGAACATTGTCCTCTTCTTACTCTTCATGCCCTTCTTCATAATTGACATCAAACATGATCTCATGAGTTGATGGTGGTTGAGGATTTACAATATCTTCCTTCTCTTTGTCTAGCCTCATCTTCAACTCAATATTCTTCTTGGTTACATTCTCAAGGATAACCTCATCATTCATATCATCCATATATATCCATTTATGAACATCTTATTTGTGCTTGTATTCCATTTCCACGTCCTTATTCAATTTGAAAAGATGATTGGAAATGACATTTTTGGGGTCCCATGCCCTGAAGTAATCTTTAAGAAATAGGTATGAATCCTTATGCCTTGTAACTACAATAACATCATGCTAATTTGTTATCTTAGTCCTCCCCAACTTGTATGGTACATTATAGGGGGGGTATCTTCTTATTATATTTGAAGACTCCTTGAACTCCATGTAGGAAATGATAATTGATCTCTTCTTCTCCATATCCATTAGCATGTAAATTAGAAATCTAAGAGGGGCTACCATCACTCCCTTTATTTTGATTACTATTCAATCTAGGTACAACCAATAGCTATCCATATCACTTAGATTTTATCTAAATTTTGGGGGAACCCTTGCCATATCATGCTCAATGATTGACTTGTAAACAACTAGGTATAAATATTATGCTATAACTCTTATATTGAACCCAAAATTATGGATGTGCATTAAAGAGAATAGCTGAGACACAACTACATATTGCTAAGGGGACCATGAATTCTGACCTAGTTATGAAGTTTCATAGATGGCATCAAAGACGTAACTCATGAAGGATGTGGAACCATTATTGAAAGTGTAATTCATCTCATATAAATAATTATTGCTAATGGTTTCCCCAAGTGGGGGAATTTTTTGATCCTTTAGGGTTATCTACAATAATGAAAGAGTCCTTATGTCCACATAGTCAATCTGTGGGTTGCCAAATATTATATTTAGTAGGGATAGACCAATCCTAACTCCTATCTTGGATTGATAAATAGTCAAGTTCCCTTATTCATTCATCATAATAAATATTTTTGGGTCAATCACCCATGATGCCAAAGAGCTTATCTAAGGAGTTCACCTCATACCAGTTGTCGATGATAACCTGGTTATACTCAATATTTTATGAGGGAAGGTCATAATAATTATAAAAGTTTTGAACTTATATGAAATTAATAAGGATCCATTAAGATATTAACTTGAGTATCCAATCTTCACATCTCAACCTCCCAAAGATACCATAAACTAGGTCAACACATGGCACGACCTCTGGTTTGGTTATGGCCTTATGGAGACTAGATGCGTTGATGGTGATAATATCATAGGCCAATTATATTATATGAGGCATAGTTTCAGCCTTATAAACTACCTTAATTAATTATACATTGAATTAAATGATGTTATAATGCATATCCCTTGATGCTGTTGCCTCTAGAATGAATTTAGTGTCCTTAAAAACTATTGAATTACCACTTTGGAATAGGAAGTCATATTTTTTGAAGGAAATGTCCTTACCTAGAGTGGAGGGACCTTATTATGCCATATACTATAGTATTATAGGTATCAATCATCATCCTTCTGGTATCCCATTACAACTTTCAAGCTTTAATAATGGTGGTCTAGAGTATAATTTATAAACAGCTTGAGAATTTATTGTATTATGATAGCATAGGCAACTAAGAGAGTGAACACATATAGATTTTTAAATGCAACTAGTAATGACCTAGTTGAGTATACTTTTTAAATATTTCCCTTATTAATGTAATGTTGATGGTTATCCTAGTTCATTCTATATTAATGGTAAGCCTGACAACATTTATTATATTCAAAACAACTTCAAACTATTGATTTTAGCAATTAATTTCACCAAGATTCAAATTTAGCTATAATTCACATTTGATTTGCCATCAATTTTAGATTTAAATCTAAAAATTACCACCTTTTGACATGTAGTTACCACCTTAGATCTAACTAGGTACTCATGGGGCCTAAATATGACTAACCTAGTTAGTTAGCTTGAAGTCTAGACATGTGGAACCTTTTGATTGCCTCATGGATTCTTAGAATGTAGCTTAGCATGATGACTCATTTGTATCCTTCCACAGGGCATATTTTAATTTGTAGTGAGCTCTCAGGTAGTACCTTTTAATTTGGATTAATCATGAGAGTACCATGCATCACTCCCATGAGCAATTAAAGTTTTTTTTTACCAGGTGACTTTTTCATAAGGCAATCTTAGCTTTCCTTTCTAGGTGTATCCTTTAAAAGGATTTTCGATAACTGTCAAAAACTTGGTGCTAATCAATTGGCATGAGTGGAGACACATCCCTCTCAAAGGAGATCTCATTGATATTGGAATTTAGCTTCATGGGAATGACATGTGGCATCATTACATGGGCCCAAAGTGGACATGCATTGCTCTCATGAGATTTTGTTCATTCTTATGCCAAGTGGCATCTTGAAAAACACTTTAGACAATTGTATACCATTGATTCTTAATCAGATAGATCAAATACTCTCAAATGTTTTCCTTGTGATCTCTCACCAACTTTAGATGGATGTAATGCAGAGTGGAAATTCATCAATCTTGGATAAACCTAAAGGGAACATGAATTTCTTAAGAAGGTTGCTCAGGTATAGTAGTTTATGATTATTATATATGATGATATCTTGTGGGATTTTATATTGTAATGAGATACATGGGGCATGTATGGTGGGTTATATTAAATAGGATCACTCATGAGGTATAAGATTATGACACATATCCTAGAGATTTAAATTCCAATGGCTAGTATTCTTGTGAGCTCTCTAGATGATGCCACATAACTAATAGACTTGGTAGGTTTTATTTAAGTGTCTTATGTGGGATGTGAGGAATCCTTAAGGTGTTGTGAGCCCAGACAAGGTGGATACCTATCCCTTTAGGATGTAACTTGAAATTTGATGTTGTATAATTCATCAACAACCATAGCTTTAATTTGATGTCTTATAAGACCAAGCAAGAAAATATGTTAGCTTCCCAAAGATGTCATTTCCTATCTTAAGAAAATTTAAATAAGTTTAAAGTAAAACTTTGTAAGAAAATGTTTTAAACAAAACATAATGTTAGTTTAATAAGACTAAGGATAGCTTGTTGAGTTAATATATATTAGAGATCCTAATCTTACTTCCTTAACAAGAGTATATTTGCACATCATTGAACCATCAATGGCGAATAATTAATTATTGAATAAAACTTATAGGAAGACTTACAATAAATTCAAATATTTCTAAGTATTAATTGTTATTAAAAAATGAATTACTAACTAAAGATTGTAGAATCACAAGTAATGGTAAATTAAATCAAATCCATATGTAGTCAAATGAGCTAAGACTCTTAGCATCTTGGGCATTTTGAAAAATTAAGAAAAGAGGGTCCCTATTATAGGAATAGGGGGATGTTGATCATCAAAAAATGGTGACCTCCATAGGGAAACATTGCAAAATGTTAGAATACAGATCTTCTATTTAAAGATGAATTAAAAATTACTGGGCTCATTACGACCTTCAGTTAGTATTAAAAATATTTTTTAGAATTAATGAAATCCCATATGATTAAAATAGTATTTAAACCTTATAGACAACCATATTATGTGTTTGATTTGAGGTTCATTAACCATTGCCATTATGTTCAAAAATGATAAATTTCAAGCATCAGGGCATCAAACATAAAATTACCTAAGAATTATTTAGATTTTATATAATTATACTTTTCTTATTTAGGGATGTTTTAGGCATTGCTCTGCTACTAACCAAGGCTCCATATCCCCAATAGAGATACCTTTGGCTCCACTCTAGCCCTTGCTCTAGTGCTATTCAAACATCCATATCCTTGGTAGATATTTCTTAAATCATCATTCATGAAATATGAAGGTATTTTATGATTTTACTTCATTGGTGTATCAATTTTTTTTGGTTTTAATTTTTTTACATACATTCATAAAACAAAAAGGTTGGGAACTAGAATTAGCCAGGTGTAAGGTTTTGTTAAGACATAGTTTGGATGCAATTCACTTTCAGATATTATGTCCCTCCATAGCAATTTATTGGATGAATTAAAGTGATAGTATGGTGGTCCAAAAAAATTTAAACTCTCATTCAATAAAATGGTCAATCATATGAAGTTTATTACATCCTTAAAATGTCTTAGGATTTTCATGAGAAAACCAATTTATAATTAACTCCACCCAGCTTTTCTAGATTGGAACACTGCTAGAGGTTTTGAAACATTGGATGACTAAAGTTTTAAACCAATAATCCCTTATTCCCATTTTTAAGAATAGATTAACACAAATAAATCCAATGAATTCATGTTCAAAATACTTATTACTCAGGTAAAGCACACAACATAAAACATATACCAAGAAAAAATCAAGAAAGAACACAACAAGAAAGCAAAGAAAGAAAAAAACATAGGAAAATAAACCAAGAAAGGAAGGTACTCTAATCCCACCTATTATAAATATAAACAATATTATTTTCCTTCTAGATTTTTTGATAGAGTGGCATAGAACTAGTGCTTCAAATACTACCCATTAACTAACAAGCTCGAATCATTTCCTTACAAGTCGTTGACTCTGAATGAATTTTAGCCTACTATTTATCCCACTTGATATGGTCCAGTCTAGAGAGGAGTGAACTTACCATGATGTCTTTTCTTTTGAAGGGCCTTATACCATAGTAGGACCAAGTTTGATATGTGTAATGATTTAAATTTGGCTATGTTATCACCCCATAGTTTTACAATATCCTGTGCTAATTAAAATTCTTCAATGCTTTGTCTCTACCATCTTCCATCTTGATGATGTTCAGTATTCAAGACTATACTCTTTCATCATCTTCCATATATTCTGACATAAATTTATAGGTGAGAAGATTTAGCGTGATAGAAAAGATAGGTTTCTGCCCATAGACTAGTAGGAATGGGGATGCCTTGAGTGTTTGTTTGTTTCTTATTCTACTTTCCCATAAATCATTCCTTATAAAGGATTTCCAGTATCTAGGTTAAATTTTTGCAAATTTCATGATGGCATTCATAATTTTTTTTTTTGTAGTTTCAACAACTCTATTACCTATAGGGTAGTAGTTTGAAGTAGACTTGATTACTATTTGATTATCTTCAACCCATTTATTGAATTTGTATAATGCAATGGCTAGACCATTGCCTCATACTAAATACATGGGTATCCCAAACTGAGTGATTATATTTTATTTTAGGAATTTAATGATGTCAAATGCTTTAATATTATTCATGGCTACTACTTTAGTCCACTTAGTGCAATAATTTATGGTAGTCAATATAAATTTATGTCTAATCACAGAGTTAGGATTGATCACTCCTATGAATTTGAGGCCTTATTATGAAAATGGATTGCTTTAATCATTGGTTGTAAAGGCATGGCTGAATTTGTCTCTCATTGATCAAACACTTGACATTGATGACATGTTCACACATGGGCATTGGCATCTTTAAATATGGTTGGATAATAGTAGTTATCTCTCAATATTTTATGCACTATGGTACACCTTAAATGGTGGCCATGTCCAAATATGTCATGCAAATTATTCATGGTTTTTGTGGCATTAAGTCTATAAACACATCTTAGATAGATCCCCTCATAATTTTTTCTATAGAGGATTCATCTTTTGATTATAAATTGAGATGATCTCAGACTAAAAGCCTTTTTCTCTCTCTTTTAAGGTGTAGGGGAAACACTGCATGCATAATATAGTAGACAATGTCCTTGTAATAATCACTAGTGGTTACTCAACTTGTTTCAACCTAGAAAACATCAATGTGTGGATCAATATTCATAATAAAATGGATTAAACCTTAACCACTAATTAACTTAGAAAATTTTGTTTATATGTCATATTCTTAGAGTTTGGTCATCGACTTCCCACTTCATTATTTAATTTTGTTTTATTCGAACATCAACTTAACAGTCAGATCAGACACTATGGCATATGTCTTGTTCCTCAGGATGCACTGATTAAACTTCTTGATAGATTTTATTAGTATGTAGGCTTTCTTATCTATAATAGGGTAGTAAAACTCTACATTCTTCAAATTGGTGCTCATTAATGCAATAGGGTTCTCCTTTTCATCTTATTTCTATGTCACGACAATAATAACAATATGATCATAAGTAAAAGAGTATAAATAAAAATCTTTGCTAAAATTAGGACTTACCAAGATAAGAGCTTAAACAATAACATCATTGATGTCTTGAAAAAGCTTAATTGCTTTAACAGTCTATTGTATCTTCACATCTTTCTTCAACATTACATTGAATGGTCTTACAATATCTACAAAACCAAAGATGAATTTCCTTACAAAATTAATATTGGAAAAGAAATATTATAACTCTTTTTTGCTATTAGGGACTTATACCTTTGAAATTACATTTATCCTATGAGGTTCAATAGTCATACCTTTTTGGGTGATTACATGTCCTATAAGTTTTCCTTCAATTACATAGAATATTATTTCTCCTAGGGTTTGCACAAATACCATACCTTATACACTTATCCAATACTTATTCCAAATGAATCATGTGATTGCCTTTATGTTTAGAAAAAACTATTAGATCATCCATGTAAATAATGAACCACTTACCTATTAATTTGTGGAATGAATGGTCCATTTCTCTTTATAAAATTGATCTTATGTTGATAAAACAAATTGGAATTCATTTGTACCAAAATGTTCCCCACTTGGAAGTGAAGGCAATTTTCATTCTATCGCTCTTATTCACTAGGACTTAGTTGTAGCTCGAAAAACCATCAAGAAATGATATCATTCTTGACCCAATCACTAATTGAATGACCTGAGACAAATATGGTAAGGGATAATTATCCTTATCCAAGGATGGATTCAAGTTTTTTAAATTGACATAGAGTTAGATTTCTCTATTGTTATTTCATATTGACACAAGATTGGTAACCCATGTTGAACACCATATGGGGAATATTGTCATTATATATATATATATATATATATATATATATATATATATATATATATATATATATATATCAATTTATTCCCTTATAAATTAGTGGTTCTAGCAATGGATTAATTGGCTTATGTCTTTGCCTAAAGGTTTTACATGGTTCTTTCAAGGGGATAATATGACTAATCAGACTAGTATCAAATATTTTAAGGTCATCATATGACCACAAAATGACATATTTGAACTTGGTCAAAAGGGTAGTAGCTTCCTTCAACTCTTCATTGGTGCAAATTAAACCAATGTTAACACTTTGGCCTTTCTTGGGACTTCCCAAGTTGACCTAAATATAATATTTTCCCTCACCTTGGGTTATTTATCTTCAATTCTTTTCTTATCTAGATAAAACATCCTTTCTAAGGAGACCAAACCCTTGGATATTCCTTTCTCCTTGAGTTGTATTACTCCATTCTCATTATCCTTTGAGTTTAGTACAAAAATTTCATCCTTTTCATCAATAATGTCAGATTTGAATACACCAACACTAAACATGTAGTAAATTAATTTCTTGTCAACATCAAAAACTTGGAAGTGATTGGTATTACTTGGCATGGAGGGTAATGAAATTATTTCCATAGTGAATATTTCAAGTTCAAAGGCTCTAGAGGTACCAGGTTTGTTTCTACTAAAGCTACAGTATAAACCAATTAGTTTTGCTCCCTGCAAAAGGAAACAATATTAAATGAATTAAAATACTTAATTAAATTCCATGCTCTAAATTTATAATTTATGACACAAGAAATCTTACATTGACATCTACTCCTGAATTGATTAACAACTAATTATGAATCACCATAAACTAATAGTTCTTTTGCCTTATGTCTGATTGCAAATTGAAGTCCTAAAATAAGAGCTTCATATTCTGCTAAATTATTAGTACAAGTGAATTGTAATCTATACGAATCTAGATACTATTTTATTTTGGGATTTGTTAGAAAAATTACAATTCCATAACCTTTCTTACCTCATGCACCATCAAAGTGCAATGTCCAGGGACCTTTGTTTTCATATTTCACCTTGTAATCTATAATAATGTTAGTTATTTTTGAAGTGTAAACACCTAACTTAGAGGATTGGTAATTCACCTCTTCATTCTTGGAATTATATTTAATTATCATGTATTTAATTTTGGGTTCTCGATCAATCTTGATGTGATTAGGAATCTTGTGCCAAGGTAGCCACATGTGGGAACAATTAATGGACATATACCCATTTAGAGATTTAGGCCAATTTTGACTTAGTAGCAATTCATAAGCCTAAATTTTGTGAGTGACTTTAATGTTGATAAAATATTGGAGTTAGGGATCATGGGTGAGCTACATGTGATTGTTTAGCCATTCATCCACCATTTTCACTCTCAATTTATTTAGATGCACCACTACCTTCTCCGATTTGACTAGGTTTAATCCTAATTTTTCATAGATCACTAAAGGCATAATGTTAGTTTAAGTGCTACAATCAAGCAATAAATTATGAATATTATTAATAAAAATACTTACTATCCAAAAAAGTGGTGGAACTTCATGCTTACTCTTATACATTAACACATTTGCATGAGTCGATTTAGCTTTGTTGGATCTACATTTTTCATTTAACGATTTCAATAAAAAATCATTTTGTTCACATATTTGATTGAGTTCATGTAAAATTATGTTTTCATTTATATTTTTCATGTCTTCCACTATATTATTTCTACCGTTTGATGTTATACAAGGGGCTTCTAGTATTCACTAACTTTCCTTACCTTTAAGGGGTGAAGGATTATTGTTTGTCCTGCCATCAAGAGGTGTATCTAGTTTATTAGGTAGGTGGAATTTGTTAGAGGTGGGTTTAAAATTTTACTTTTTAGGACATAATTATTAATTTGGTACTATTTTAAATCATTCACCTCATCAACATTGTCTTCAGGCTCATTTTCATCTTAACTATGAAAATCATAGGTCTTAACCATGAGGATTGTATCTTAAGCTTTAGAGGTATCATTTGTATTTTTGGAGCCTTTATCATTACTTTTATCAGTGGGACTCATTTTTAGCCCCTCCATTTGTATTTTAATTTATTTAAATGTAAGATAGGATATGATGCAATCTAGTTCTCTATGTCTGGCAATATTATGCACTCGATACTAGTTGGGTAAGGCTAACTCACAAATGTTGATATTAAGAAATTTACTCAAAGGGGTATCATTATTATTGTTATAAACATTGAAAGGTCTATTATATATCTAACAATTATAATTTATATTATAAATCTCACAAGTATATCCCTTCTATTTATTGAGATCGAAGAAATCATTAGCAAGTTTCCAAATGGTTCTTTATACTAAATCTAACTATCCCTTTAAAGGGTTTGATTTCTTATTTTGGGTTGTGGTATAAATGTTGGTGTTATTTATGGTTCTATTTATTTATAGATATTTTTTTTTGGATGTACTCCAACATTTTCTTGGTTGAATAATCCTAGCTACTAGTTGGGTTCAACATGGCTCAATAACAATAGATTGATTATTGGTAGTTGGTTTAATGCAAGCATGTTCTAATTCATGTTCCATATAAAATTTAGAGTAGGAATCATTGGATTATTGTTTAGTATAGCAAAGGTAAGATTACCTAATAGTACATTTGTTCATTAATGTAAATGGCCTTAGCATATGCCAAAGGCAATGTGTCAATATTTAAGGCTCTTCTTAGGAAGA
Source organism: Torreya grandis (assembly GCA_037957365.1). Classification (NCBI taxonomy): domain Eukaryota; kingdom Viridiplantae; phylum Streptophyta; class Pinopsida; order Cupressales; family Taxaceae; genus Torreya; species Torreya grandis. The sequence continues at coordinate 108,301 of JARHVA010006400.1, forward strand.
CAGTTGTCATAGAGTCTTGGGCATTTTTGTATATTTCCAAATCCAATTCATCTTCCAAATTTTAGGGTGGGGATGTTAGGATATACATATTTTAGAACCATCCATTGAATGTTCTAATTAGTTCCTTTATGTCCCTTTTGAGGGTGGTATATTTTTGGTACACAACTCCTTGACTAACTAACTTTCTAGATTGGGCAATAAATGTATCGTTAAACTAGCCCCATCCCATGATGGAATCTTATATCAAGTTGAGGAACCAAATCATAAACCACATCTCAAAATGTAAAGGTAAAGAGGCAACAAGCTACATCCATGTGAATCACATTAAGTATCCTCAAAGATGCCATAAAAGACTTTATGTTCTCTTTAGTAATAACTCTAATGGTGGGGGTAAATAAAGGAAAATATTTCTCTACATTCCCTAGTAGATCATGCATGGTTGTAGGGACATTGATGGATGAGCTAGATAACCATACCATGATTGGAAAAAGGGGCTATAAATTTTGGTTAGATGGGGAATTTGGTTAGGTCCTAGACTTCCTAAATTTAATTTTATCTGATCTAGCTTTCCTATGGGTTTTTAGGGATGTCAAAGGGATCCTAGTTTTAGATCAGGATCTGGTTCTAATCTTAGGCAACTTCAGGAGGTAGGACGCATATTAAGAGCAAGATAACATGAAAGATAGCTTCATACATGTCAAATATTATAAAGATCAGCCAACCCTTTATAGAAAATCTTTAGATAAAGTATCTTTGCATTAATCTCTGAGGATGTAAGCCTTGAAACATTAAAGCTTTCACTATTTACACAAACATTTTTTTCATGTTAACCTATAAAGATCAATGTTACACTAGCATTTTAAAGTATTTCCATGTCTAATCTAACAACCTATAAGTGTTTGAGCAATTTGAAACATATTTAAGCACAAAGGTTCACTCAATCCCAAATAAATATGAGAAATTATAATATTAAGTTCTTAGATCTAACATGAGTGAAATCTCAATGGTTGATCTTTGCACAAATCCTTACAAATATCCACACTATTTACTAAATTTATACCAACCTTTGTAAATATTATCAAAATAACCTTCAATATGATTCAAGAATGGGGTGTTTCACCTATATTTTACAAATTTAGATAAATATATAGATTATTTACCATATTTATACAAATGAACACTATCTTTGATGAAATCCTTTAAACAATGCAAATATTCCTACAAAGAATGTAGATATTTACCAGACTTTGAAGCAATTATGAATATATTTAATGAAGTAAACAAAAATTCTATATATATTCATGAAATTAATTGCATAGGTCCCTCCTTCTAGCACCAAAAAAATCCCTTCTTGTTGATGCACTTAACATGCTCCCTATGTCCCTAGGGAATGAGGGGAAAGTAATGAGCTCAATTTGAAGTCCTAGAAGAGTCAAGGCTTGACATGTTTATACAACTACTACTAGAAATAGAACAATAGTAGAGATATGGTCACCAATTTTAAATATTCAAGTTGACTCTACTATAGGGATAATAACTTATATGCAGTGACACTATTTATATCTAATCTTTGTGAAATCATTCTAATATTGGCCAATTACTACCTAAAAGCAACCAAACAATGAATACTTATAGATTGAGTTAAGATAAAGTGAGTCATGGTTAAATATAAGGTTAAGTTTGTTAATGAAAAAAATAAGGTTTTCTTCAGATAATCAAAGATACTAATTCTTCTAAATTGTATGACAACAACATAAAAAACTAGCATTCACCAACTCTAGTATATTACTCAAAGCTAAATGAGCACAGTTGAAGCTTTAGAGGAAAATAAATACATATATTTAAAAGAATATATTTCACAAAAATTAATCATCTATAGTAAATTTCATAGAACATTTGATTGCAAATGAGATGAAAATAGAACACATATACTAGCATATTTCTTAGCCTAGTGTTAAAATCAAACTAACATATGCATATATTGAATGTTATTACCAAATTAGTTAGTACAAAATAAACCATTAACTCTCTAAAATTATGATAAGTATAAATTTCATAATACATAATCAAACACTTAGATAATATCTTGAATTCTTGGATATTTTGTATTAGTTATATCATAATTGTTCCTAATCTATAATGAGGTAGAATACCCCTATATATAGGTTTCAAAATTACCTACACAAGTTCAAGTGGGCCCATGAAAGATGCCCAATACTACCAAGTGATTAACAGGTTACATTGGAATATTCTATATTAAAAAGTACAATATAAAGTAGACTATTCCTTATGGTCTTAGAGGGGGTTTTTGTAATGCCTATTGTTGTTACCTCTATTTATTCTCTACCCCTTCCTTCATCCAAACTTATAAGTAGGCTAGGTAATCTTAGTCAATTTGGTTGAAGTCTAGGGTCATGGGATAGAATAAGTTAGGTGTTTCTTGAATGAGCCTTTCATGCTCCATGATCACTAGCTTAAGTGCTTCATTAGTGGCCTTTACTCTCTCTAACCTCTTATTGGAAAATGTCACAATATTCATCACCTCAGTAGTAGTATTGGTGATAGTAATAACCTGCTAGAATTTAAAAATAAATATTTTAATTCAAGCATTGAATTATTGTTCATCCATGAAGGTTCCATCAAGTTTGGTCACCCTAGTGAGCATAACATCCCTCAATAAGAGGGAAATCTTTAACTCTATGTTATTTAAGGATGTAGTTGCATCCTTGACCTAACCAAGACATCTCATCAATATCCTTCTCCTATTCATCAAGATGTTCTGTGAAAGGATGATATGCTCAAGTGAAAAAAACTTGAGGTATGAAAACTTATTACTCCTTGCCACTCTAGCCATGTTTGTAAACATGGCATCATAGAGTGCAAGTTTATGGTCAAATGTGATGACCACATTCAATTATAGGGTCCTATCTTCCTATCCCTTCTTCATGAATTTGTACAAATTAATCAAACTAATAATTTCATTGATTTCCTAGACTATGATACCTTTTGGCATGGTGGGCAATGCTTATTTTTATACCTTTTCAACTCTTGTTAGATCCCTATCATCAAGGCTAATATGGATTCTACCTGGGCTTGGATTATGGACACATGGTCCTTTACACATTCATCCACCTCTATGGAGCCAACTCTTCTCTTCTTTGTCAAAGTGAAGAGGGAATCTTCACTTTCATGGACCACCACTGAGTTGGATTGGGGTTTATCTACCTTATTTCTCACCACCCTCTTCATTATACCTATGGTATCATCAAACCTCATTCCAATTTCTGCTGCAGAGAGGACCACCTAAGGCCTTTATTATCTTGATGCCAATTTGGCACAATAATAGGTGATGGATTTATTAGAGGTGGCTATAATGGAGCTGCTTGGGTTGAGGTAAAGGCTAAATCTCTTTTGGGGATGTGTGGAAATCTTACTAGATCAATTTACCCTAGTGTGGCAAATAAATATTTGACAAGTCCCATGTCAAGAACAAATTAAATAAATTTAGGAGGCACACTAACCTTTGTATTTGTAGTAATATTGAGTGGCTTTTAAAAGTTGAATACCTTTGAAATTAGCCTTAATGGTATTGTAGGTGTAGGCAAACTAATAGTAAGTGAGGCATTTATTATGGTTACCTATGAAGAAATAATATTTGTAGTGGCATAAACAATAAAATAGGAAAAGGTTAATCCAAAGGAAGTATTATCTTGGCTCTTGCTAGTATTTATTGATTATTGGGTAGTGGTAGTTACAATAGGTAATGACATTGAAGGCAATTGGGAAGTAATGGTAGGGTGAATAAATGTAGAAGTAGAAGTAAAAGTAGAAGTAGTTATAACTGTGAAAGAAGTAAATGGGAAAGTACTTACAATGGGAGCCTATTATGTGCTTGTAGTCACTTGAGATGCTAGTGGAGGAGTTATTTCTCCCCTCATAGTAGTCATGGGTTCCTTTTTATCTTTTATAAACCTTTTTAATGCTCCTGCCAGCTAGTGTTTGTACTTCCTCTATGGAGAGTTCAATGCTTTTTTATAATTCACCAATGTCAATGGTATTAGGATAAAGTTTATCTAGTATTTGTATATTATCTCTCATATCAAATGAAAAGATCAGTGTAGGCCCTTTAGAGGGGTCAGATTAGATGTTATATCCTCTTTTCTTATTTCTTGGAGGTAGGCTCTAGCAAATTGAAGTGGAAATAAGTGGAGGTCTACATGACCTATTCCTAATAAGAGGAACATTTCCTTCTTAACCCTCCTACCCTTGCTCATAATTGACAGTAAACATGTTCCTATGATTTGGTGGTGGCTAAGGATTTACAATATCTTCCTTCTTATTCTCTCTATCTAACCTTCTTTCTAACTCAATATTATTCCTAGTTGCATTCCTAAGGACCACCTCATCATTCATATTATCCTTTTATATCCATTTATGAAACTCTTTTTGATACTTGTACTAAATTTCCACATCCTTCTTTAATATTAGAAAAGGTGCATGGAAATTACATTATTAGGGTTCCATGCCTTGAATTCATCTTTCGGTAATATGTATGAGTCCCTATGACTTATAAATACAACAACATAATGCCACTTTTTTATCATATTCTTTCCAACTTATATGGCATCTTGTGGTTGTATGAGTGAAAAGAGTTAGAAGTTTACATAAAATAAAAGCATAGTTTAAAATGGTGATACACCAAGAATTATTATCCACATGTATGCCCTATACTTATGAAAAATATAATAGAATATAGTCTATAAATCAAGCTCTAAAAGATTCCAACATAATTATTTTAATGTAGAGATAAAATGAATTAGATCACACAAGTTAAATAACTACAAAAGACAACATGTATAGTCCAATTAAGGGTTAAACATGTACAAAATATCATACAACTAGAATGCACTCTACATAACCTATTATATCAACTCTTTGCTCAAAATCATGAAGGATAGAGAATAAAAGGATAAAACATCACTTGTTGTCACTTTGTGTCTCTTGCATGCCCAAGCCAATGTCTAGAACTTAGAAAGAAAATAGACATATGCTTCTTTGTTCAAAGGAAAGAAAATGGCAAAACATTCTAGCAGGACTTCATCATACTATCTATGGATGATAAAATAAGAGTCCAAGGGTCCTATTTATAGAAAAATAGGGAAGGAAGAGAGAACTCTTGGGAACCAAAATAGAATCCTCTAAAATGGTTTACAATCACCATCCTAGTGAAACTAATTCCAAATGTTCTCTCATTGAGTTAAAGTTTGTCATTTTCTTTGATTTGACCTCTTGAAATGACCAAGATAACTACAAAATCAATGGTGAGATGACCCTCCATAATAAATATCTTGAATAATTGCTATGAACCTTAGATTCTTCTTGAAACCTCTTATGTTTTACACTATAGACCCATTTAGTCCTTCTTAATGGCTTTAATTACAAACATATAAGTCAAGCATGTTGGGAAACATGATTTTTACTACAAATTTATTTGGGTTTTCCAAGTGAATTTACTTCTTTATTGCTCTTTCATGGTCTTTGATTGTTTCTACTTATAAAAAACGTAAGCAAAGCTCATTTGGAAACCCAATTTGCATTTTAGAGTCATTCAAGTTTTCCAAGTGACTTTACTTCTTATTTGAAAACTTTAGGCAAAAGTTTGACATCCTATTGCACATCACCAAATTTTACCCCAACGGCTAGTTGGCCACCCTAAATTTGATGTCCTATGACACGTCACCTCTTTGAATCCCAATGGATAGTTGGTTTTATCAAATTTGACATCCTAAAACATGTCATGGGGATTCATTTGGGTTGGGCTTATTGTTTCAAGCAATTTTCTTGAAGTAATTCCTTCAAATAATTTGTCCAAAGAAAGTCTTTCAAGAATTTTTCTTGAAAGATAACATCTAGTTCATTTGGGAAATTTTCTCTAAGGACACTTGGGGAAGGCATAAGGTCCCTTAAAAAAAAATTGAATGGAATTTCTGAAGGAAATGGCCCTTGAAAACTTTTCTAAAGGGTATTTCCAAAGGAAATGGCCCTTCAAAACTTTTTTGAAGGTCATTTCCAAAGACAAAGTACCCTTCAAAAAAGTTTGAAGGGAAACTTGGGTAAAAAAGTGCCCTTCAAAACTTTTTTAAATGGTCACTTGGATAACAAAGTGCCCTTAAAAAAATTCCAAAGGGACACTTAGGAAGAAAAGTGCCCTTTGAAACTTTTGTAAAGAGTCACTTTGACAACAAAGTTCCCTTCATAAAAGTCTGAAGGGACACTTGGGAAGAAAAATGCCCTTTAGAACTTTTTTGAACAATCACTTAGACATGAAAGTGCAATTCATAACTTTTCCAAAGGGTCACTTGGATAATAAATTACCCTTTGAAAAAGTTTGAATGGAAACTTGGGGGAAGGCAAGGCAAGAAAGACCCTTCAAAATGGTTCTGAAGGGCATTGCAGGGAAAAACAAAGCCTGAAAGGCTAAGTCAAACATGGCAAAGGGAAAAACAAAGAATAAGGGAGAAGATGACGAATAAAGAGATTCTGAAGGGAAAAGATAATCAATAAAGCAAGTGACCAAACACAAAAAATAAGCAAGGCAGAAATTAAAAGAGCCAAAGGGAAAACACAAACTAGTCATAAAGAAAATGGTCAACATTCTAGTAATTTTGAGGGGAGGCATGCCTGATATGTCATAAGAGCAATCATTTAAATCCTTTCATTAGGAATGGATTCATGTAAGGTAAACAAGATTTTAAAGAACAAGCCATGACTAAAAATACAAGCTAGAGAGATACATACACAACTAATAAAAGGAATGAAAACACCTAAAAGGGAAACCCTATGCTCCAAGGCACTTATGGAAAATAAACACAACAAAGGAAAAACACCAAAATAAGGTATACACAAGACATGGCCAATAAGGGTTAAAAGTAAGTCTTTAAATAGATTATGTTCATTGGAATAGGTATCTCTTCTCCATCCATTTTGGATAGCTGAAAGGAGTTTTTTTGCTTGCACATGCTGATGATGTAAGGACCACTCCACAAATTATTCAAATGTATATGTTTTCCTAGTTTTACTCTATCTTCATCCCATTTTAAAACTAGGTCAAGTTGATTGAATACTCTTTCCCTTTGCATTTTGTCAAAGGATTTCTTCATGAGAACTTGAAGGTGTTCCAAAGATTTTTGTGCATCATCTCTTGTCTCTTGCAACTACATTAATTATATCAATTTCACTTCCATGGGAGTTTTTTCAAATAATTCCATCTATTATAAAAGTTTCAAGGCAAGGAGATCTTATGATATGAATAGCCTATATTTTCTATCATAGATAAGTACAAAGTGGGAATTACCAATTGACTTCTTGGGAGTGATTCTATCGACCCATAAGGTTATCTTCAACTTTCTATGCCATGCTCTTTGATTGGATTCCAACATCTTCTTTATGATCTTGATGAGGTTCTTGTTGGTAAACTCACCAAATCCAATACTTTAAGGGTAGTAGCTGGATGAGGTACTCAAATGAACTCCACTCTTTGCTACCCAATCAAAAGTTTTAACACTTATGAAAGCAAGTACATTATCTTAGATGATGACATGAGAAGCTCCAAACCTTTTTATAATACTATCATAGAACTCTAAGATGGCATTTTCATTTACATCCTTCAAAGCAATAGCCTCTACCCATCTTGTTAAGTAGTCCATATCAGTAAATATCCATTTGTGTCTAGAACTTGATGGAAGGTTGATCATGCCTATGAATTCAAGGCCCCATTGCATGAAAGGCTAGTCCACTTAGATAGGACTCAATAGAAGGGCATCAAGCTTTTGTTTGCCAATAAATAAAACACATTAATTATAAACCTTAGCCCAATGATAACAATCCTTAAAAAGACTAGGCCAATAGTAACTAGCTCTCATTATTATAGTAGCTATTGTTCTAGGAGAGAAGTGATCACCATTTACACCATTATGGAACTTTTCTAGTAGCATATCAAATTGGTCATTGTTAATGCATCTTAGAAACACATTGCTCACATAATTTTTAAAGAGAATTCCATCCACAAGACAATAAATAAAATATTTCATCTTAAAATACCTTCTTTGGGATTTGTTCAAGCTATTGGGACACTCACCATTTGGAATAAAAGCAATGATGTCTTGTGTCCAACTTTGATTTTTCATTTGATCAGGTGGCTGGTATTGAAATTGATTTACCAAGGGTTGTTCTTTTGGATGTTGAAATTTGGATGCTAAGTACTCACATAAACATCTTCCTCTCACTAGGCTAGTTACCTCGATGTCAATGCAATACTCCATCACCTTTGTGATCCATCTAGCTCTCTTCTCATTAAGATCCCTACTTATGAGAAACTCCTTGGTGCTAGGATGGGAAATAATGACATGGATATTATTGTTAGAAACCATATTCCTAAACTTTTTCAAACCTATAATGATAGTTAAATATTACTTCTCAACAAAAGAATATCTCACTTTGTAGTCTTCTAAGCCTTGCCTAAAGAAAGTAATTGGCTGCTCAACATCTTCATCATTATTTTACATAACCATAGCTGAGATTGTGTCAAGGATATAAAAATATAAAGAATGAAATCTTTAGAAAAAATTGGATTTAAGAGAGTGGGAGATGGTACAATTGCTTGCTTGATTACCTTAAAACTACCTTTACCTTCCTTTGTCCAAGGAAAAACATGGTTCTTTTTTAGCATGGTTGTCAGAGGCTTTACTATAGTTACAAAGTTTGGGATAAACCTTATTACAAAGTTTATTTTCCCAAGAAACTTTGCATCCCTTTCTTGTGTTGGGTCAAAGAAAAGCCTAGAATATATTTAATCATTTTTGGGTCAATAGTTAAGCCTTCTTTTGAAAAAACATAACCCAAAAGCTTAACATCCTAGACAATGAAGATGTACTTCTTTGGATTAAGGGATATGACATACTATCTACACTTCTCAAACACTTACCTTGAATGTCCCATATGATGAGCAACATCTTTTGAAAAAATGGTTATATCATCAAGGTAAACATGCAAAAACTTATTGATCAAACCTTTGAAATCCATGTCCATTGCCCTTTGAAATGTAGCTCCACCATTGGATAAACCAAATGAAATCTTCTTGTAGGCAAAGGTCCCCCATTTGGTGGTGAAGACTATCTTTTATTGATCACATTTATTTACCAATATTTGATTATAACCTGAATAACCATCAAGAAGTGAGAAATGTTGAGAACCTGAAACAACTTGTAGAATTTGTTCTATGGAAGGGAGTGGGTAATGATCCTTGAAAGACACTTTATTTAGATCATGAAAATCCACATAAAGTCTAATTTCTCCATTCTTTTGAATTGGTACAAGGTTGGATACCCAAGTTGAGTTCCTAATAGGAAAGATAATCCTAGACTCAATCAATTTGGTTAGATCTTTCTTCATGAGTTCTTCTACCTTGGGGTTGATAGGCCTTTGATTTTGTATTACTTGTTTAGTTCCATGCTCCAACATGGTGTGATGAGCTAGAATTAGGTGAAATAACTTAATGTCCTTGTATTCCCAATCAAATATGTCATGAAACTCTTTGCATAATGCAACAAAAACTTGCCTTTCTAGCTAAGAACAAGCCTTGCTAATCTTCCAAAGTTTATCCTTGAAAATTAGAACCCTCTCATAGTTCTCTTATTTTTTTTACATTGTCATTATTTGATTGTTATTTTTATCATCATCATTGAGGACACTCTCTAAGGTAATCAGCTCCTTAGGTATTTTACTTGTCTCCAACTATATAATTTTCTCTTCATAATGATCGAGAAACTTCTTTTGATTTCTAGAAGAGAAGTCCACCTCATTTTTTAAGAAGTGTGTAATGTGTTCATCACTTTCAAACACTTGCCATGGCACTTCATTAGCCAAAATGGAAGGTATCACAATGATATTGATATGGAATTGATCTTTATCTTGTTTAACATCAAAAACCAAGTCAAAACGTGCCCCTATTGTATCCAATCTATCAATGTGATTGTTCAAGTCTCTTGGTATGGGCTGGATATTAAAGGCATCAAAATCCTCAATATATCTCATATCCTATGCTTGTAGGACTTGAGAAAGGGGTTTTTTGAAGTATCTTGACTTATCACTTGATGAATTACTAGCTCACTATCTCCATATATTTTCAAAAGCTTTATTCCTCTCTTCTTTGCCCATTGGATACCATTAACTAAGCCTTCATATTCTGCCACATTGCAAGTGTAGTTGAAGTGAAACCTATAAGAAGAGTAGTAATTATTCTCTAATTGGGAAACCAATATGACAATAGATCCTATACCTAATTTTCTCCTTAAACCATCCAAGATCATTTCCCACATGCCATCAAGCTCATGATCTTTATTGGTGAGTGAAGGAATTAGGACATTCTCCTCATGCATGCAGTAAACTCCCAAATCATTTTCCTCAATGAAATTGTAAGGATCAAGGCCATGTGGTTTAGTGTTGTACTTGTTAAGATAGAGATCAAAAATACCTTGAAGAGGAGAATATGTTTCACTATTCAAGACTATTTTTTCCTCTTTATTGATTAGATAATTTTGATTTGTCATTGTCTCCAACTATGGCTCAATGTGGAACCTTGCTAAGGGATGAGTCCTTATGGTTACCTTGGTTCTATACCTTGGATTGAAAGTTATAAAGGACCAATCACTCGAAATATATCCTCTTATCTTGGCCATATATTTCCCTGAACAAACATTTAGCAAAGGGTACTGTAAGGTCCACCACCATAATATCTTGCATGATATGGAAACTTGGGTAGCCATGTAAAAAAAATTTCAAACCTTTGACCAATTATACCATCTTTGTTGGAGTTCCATCTAGCTACAAGACACCTTTACGATGTGTCTCATAGTTCAAACCTAGCTTATCAACCACAACTTTAAGCATAATAGTAGTGTTTTCTCCATTATCCACAATATAATTATGGACCAAATTATCTCCCATAATGAGTGTGAGGTAGAAGGGTGGAGGATTTTCATCTTTAGTGGAAGGATCCAAAATATAATTTAGAGAATTTATGATAGCCACACTATTATTTTTTAAAGATTGAGGAGCCACTTGCAAGCTTACTAACTACTCTTGCAAAAGCTCCTTTTGACTAGGTATATGTAGAACCTCCTAAAGGGAAATGCTTATCTTAGTGCTCTTTAATTGTTCCAAAATATTTAGAGATGGAGTATTGACCTTATCTTAAATTTTTTTTGGTAGTAAAGGATTTTTAGCTTACTGTGTTGCTATCTTTGCTGCTACATTTACATTCTAATTATGCTTAGGAACATGGCTTGTAGAAGGTGTAACACTTTGATTGGCACTTTGTGGCCTTATAAAGGCATTAGCTGGAACTATTAATGGATCTTGGCCTTCTCCCAAGGCTCTCTTCTTAGACCTTATATTATCTATAATTGACATGCCTTGAGTCAACACAAAAACATCTTTTTCTTGAAAATTTATCATTCCCACATTTGGGCTACTAGCTTCTCCATGACTATCCCTTTAGCTAGGACATGCTTATTCACTATCATGTAAAGATTAGATTAATATTGTGTATTCAAAGTGTAGCTAGTTCCACCATCATCATGTGTAAATTGACCTTGAGGCTACCCCCATTGGTCCACATGATCTTCTCCTTACACTATATTTACATAGACAAGAACAATAGCCTTTATGGGAGGAGTAAAATTTAGATTATAAGCATTGGGTTACCTGATATAACCTTTTTGATTTTATCCTCTCCCATGATAATTGTATTAGGATGGAGATCTATATCCTTGTTGAGGATAGTGTTATGCAATAAGAGGATCACTTGCCTGATATTGAGCTTGCTTGAGCTGAGCTCTCAATAATATAATTTCTTCATCCTTGTCCATAATTTTATCCACCTTCTTGAGAAAGGCTCTTGGCTTCACATTGGCATTGGGAACTTGTGACATGCTTGGAGCTTCAACAAAATTGTGGGATAAAAAGGCATGGAAAATCTTAGAGGAAGTCTTCCAACCTAAATTAAGTTATTCTCAGCCTCAATTTCTAGCTCATATGCACCTAGAAGAGTGAATTATCCCATTGAATACAACATAATAGTAACATTAGTACTAATCCGTTTGGGTTATGTTGGGAACACAAAGCTAGGAGGAGATCTCACCATTAGTGGCAACCTATACCATGTTCTTTGAAATCTCTCATTAAAATCTCCTATGGATTAATTTGGATCCCTTCTTATTACATTCAGCTGATGTATTAGGGAAGCACGATCACTCTTATTTTTGAATCTTATCACCAACAGGTCTCAAAATCCATCCTAACTTGTAATGCATCCCCCTCCAATGTTTTATACTAGTCAAGTTATTTGCCTTTTAAAGACATAACAAGTAGTTTAATGGCTATGTTGGCCCTAGTAACATTATGGAAATTACCAAAATTAGAGATGTATCTAATATGTTCAGATGGGGTAATAGGACCCTCCCCATTGAAACTAGGAAGATTTTTGGTAGCATTTAGAGGGATGGGGTCATGTGCAGGAAGATTTATTAGGCTTTGGGTACTAGAATCAAGGAAAGGTTGACATCTATCTATCTCTCCCCTTTCCCCCATTTCTCTTCTTCCCATTTAATCCTCTATTTTTTCCTCTTATTAACCTCTTCCTCTCCCTTAACTTATTTTATTTATTCCTCTTCTTCACGAAAACCTCCTCTCTAAGGATTTAATAGGGCTAGGAGTGGTTCAAGGTGTTATTCTTTAGGAAGAGTTTTAGTTAAAGGGGCTTGGTTAGAAACTCTTAAGGAACTTGTGGGGATCATGCAGGATAATGTATAAAACTAGGGATTCACACCCTTTTAGAGTTTTCAAATGATAGGTTGGGGGTATTTATACTACTTAGGCCTATCAAGACCAACACTCACCTTGACATAGAAATAATTAAAGTCCCACTAGGCATGATAGAAATATTATCTCCAAATCTTGTACCCTAGATGAGGGTTATTAAGACCTCTTCTAGATTTAGGCAATATTGGGACATTTCTAGGCCTATAGGTGTGCCTATAAGTGGAAATAAACCCCTACGCTGAAAGGGATAGCTCCTTGTATTTGAATTTTGTGAAACAAAATTGGTTAACTATTTTTTATGAGTGAAAAGAGTCAGAAGTTTGCATAAATGAAAATCCTAGTATAATATGGTGATACACCAAGAATTAGTATCCACATGTATGCCTTATACTTGTACACAATACAAGAAAATATAGTCTATAAATCAAGCTCTAAAAGATTCCAACATAATTATTTCAATGTAGAGACTAAATGAATGAGATCACACAAGGTAAATAACTAGAAAAGACAACCTATATAGTCTAGACAAGGGTTACACATGTGCAAAATCTCATACAATTAGAATGCACTCTACATGACCTATTGGATCAAAGTTTTGCTAAAAATCATGAAGGATAGAGAATAGATTGATAAAACATAACTTTCTATCACTCTATGTCTCTTGCATGCCTAGGAAAATGTCTAGAACTTACAAATAAAATAGAATTATGCTTCTTTGGTCAAAGGTAAGAAAATGGAAAAACATTCTAGCAGGGCTTCACCATACTATCTATGGATGAAAAAACAAGATCCTAAGGGTCCTATTTATATCAAAAGAGGGAGAGAAGAAAGAGATCTTGGGAACCAAAATTAAACCCTCTGAAATGGTTTATAGTCACCATACTAGTGAAACTAATTCCATCTATTCTCTCATTTAGTTGGAGTTTGTCCTTCTCTTTGAATCACTCTCTTGAAATGAACAAGATCACTAAAAAGTCAATGGTGAGATGACCCTCCATAAAAAGTGGTTTGGATATCTACTATGAACCTTATATTCCTCCTAAAATTTCTTGTGTTTTGCAGTATAGACCCATTTAGGCATTTTGAATGGCTTTACTTACAAACCTATAAGTCAAGCATGTTGGGAAACTTGATTTGCACTATCTTTGCTCTTTCAAGTTTTTTGATTGCTTATACTTATAAAAGTCATAAGAAAATCTTGTTGGGAAATGTGATTTTCACTACAGAGTCATTTTGGTTTTCTAAGTGACTTTGCTTCTTACTTACTCCTTCAAGTTCTTTGTTTACTTCTACTTATAAAAGTCATAAGTAAAGCTTGTTGGGAAACTTGATTTACACTACAGAGTTATTTGGGTTTCTCAAGTGAATTTAATTTTTATTTTAAGACTTAGGCATGAATTTGACATCCTTTGAAATGTCACCAAGTTTCACCCTAATGGCTTTGTTGGCCACCCTAGATTTGACATCCTGCAACATGTTATGTCTTTGAATCATATTGGCTAGTTAGCCACCCTGAATTTGATGTCCTATGATAGGCCACCTCCTTAAATCCCAATGGCTAGTTGGATATATCAAATTTTATGTCCTATGGCACATCATGGGGATACATTTGGGTTAGGCTTATTATTTTAGGTAATTTTCTCAAAGTAATTCCCTTAGATAATTTATCTGAAGGAATTATTTTGGAAATTTTTCTTGAAAGACAATAGCTACTTCCTTCGAGAACTTTTTCTGAAGGACACTTGCGAAAGTGTCCCTAAGAAAACTTTTGAAGGACACTTGGGGAAGGCATAAAGTCCCTTGAAAAAAAATTGAAAGGCATTTCCAAAGGAAATGGCCCTTTGGAACTTTTTCAAAGGGAATTTCTAAAGGAAATGGCCCTTCAAAACATTTTTGAAGGGCATTTCCAAAGACAAAGTGCCCTTTGAAAAAGTCCAAAGGTACACTTGGGTGGAAAATTTCCCTTCAAAAAAGTTTGAAGTGATACTTGGGAAGAAAAGTGCCCTTCAGAACTTTTTCAAAGGGTCACTTAGACAACAAAGTTCCCTTCAAAAATGTCTAAAGGAACACTTGGGAAGAAAAGTGCCCTTTAAAACTTTTTCAAAGGGTCACTTGGAAAATAAAGTGCCCTTAAAAACAGTTCGAAGGGAAACTTTGGAAAATTGCCCTTAAATTTTTTTTTTAAGGGTCACATGGACAACAAAGTTCCCTTCAAAAAATTTTGAAGGGATGCTTGGGGGAAGGCAAGGCAAGAAAGGCCCTTTGGAAAGGTTTCAAAGGTCACTTTAGGGCAAAATAAAACTTGACAGGTTAAGGTAAATAAGGCAAAGGGAAAAAAAAGAACAAGGGAGAAGAGCCCAAACTATTAGAGGTCAAAGGGAAAAGACAAGCAACAAATCAAGTGACCAAACATAGAAAATGAGTAAGGGAGAAATGAAAAGAGACAAAGGGAAAACACAAACTAGTCATATAGAAAATGGTCAACAAGAGGTATAGTCATGGAGGGGGGTGAACTAGTGAGCCCAATTATTTGAATTTTAGTTCTAATCCTTTCAAACTCTTAATCAATACATACGTACAATCATGAGGCATACACGTCATTCATAACAATGAACAAGAAAGATAATGCAAGATCTCACACATAACACATGACATACATGGGAAAACCTATTGGGGAATAAAACCCATTGGAACCCTCAAGTATAATATTATCCTATAATAACAAGAACCAATTTAGAACAACTATAACTGATAAAGTAACTACAATCCCAATTTAGTGAGACTATAATCCCATACTTCAACAACTATTTAGCTCAGCCGTAATAACAACCAAAATTTTAACAAGTTTTACCTTGCAAGGATGCAACCACCTTATATACTAATATTACACAACAACACCTATGAACACATCCACCTTTGTATTTATTTCTTCAACACTTGATGATGGACCTTTGATTATCACTCATCACCTTTGCTCATACTCAAACAATAGGAGCACTATTATACAAATATAATTATGACTAGCAGGTCATATAAATAATCCTCAAACTGATATTTTCATTAGATAATCCATAGTTCACTCTACCCCTCCTCTCCCCAAATCATGCACACAAGATTCCCTCAAATCTCTCCTTATTTTCTTGCTTACAAGTCTAAAAATCACCAAGTTTGATTTCACTATTTATAGAACACACTTGATAATTATCACCTTGGTCAGCCATTAGGCATGTCTTAACCCTTAATTCATATCCCACATTAATACATGGCTCAATAAAATATTCATAGGTTGTTCATAACATCTATGGTTCACCCTTAAGTAGCTACACCTTTTAATAAGGCCCTTGCAGCTCTTATAGGTCTCATGGAGTCCTATTCACCCATTTAGCACTTCATCAATCAAAACAAGAAAAAAATCCACATTCAAATACATGAGTCCACTCCTTATGTCTCCTTTGACATCTTAAAATGATCACAATCATCTTTTCTCACATTTGTGTATGCTCAAACAACTCAAACACTGACATGGTGCACAAGAACATTATAAACGAACACATAATCAACCTTTTAACCTTTTTTCATATAAAATATCTATTGGTAAAACCTCTAAAGACCATATAGGACATCCTCATAGAGTCTAAAACACCCAAAAATAACTAAGTCATCATTAGACATAAAAATAATAACAACATAAGCACAAACATCCTTCTTAGGTCACTTGTAGAACATAGTCAAGAACATAGTAAACTTTGAACCTTACTATTTTTTATTATACACACTTCTATATCTCTAAATAAATATTTTCAAATGTACCTTCGATTCCTCTACAAATTTTTTTTTACATCATCACAAAATTATATCTGGATCAAAATATGTGGCCCAAAGACTAGACACTAGTTTTACCTTTGTTAAACTTTAATATTTAAATGACAACAATCACAGTTAAATTTCAACCACTTTGCTTGCATCTTGTGTCCCTATTTCCCAAATTAATTACACAATATTGAACTTGTCTAAACTTTAATGCATAGGAACTAATGATCAAATGTTAAATCTTAGTCACTTTGACCTAATCTCATTCACCCTTATAATGTTGACTCAATACACATCGTCAATTTATGGAAACCAAATAGGTGATTAACTATCAACATTCACTATTTGATCAATTTGTATAAACACTCACTAGCCATTGGATCATTATCCTTTACCTTTGCTTAGTCATTAAATGTCATACACTTGTCCTCATATCATTACTTCTTAACTTCTTGGATCAATGTGCATTATCGATCTTGATCGAATTTAACTTGTTTAAAAATGACTAAGTATGGGAACCTTTGAAATATGCCTGGAAAGAAAATTTGCATACTCAAATTTTTTTCCTTGATCAATATCATATACCATAAATTACACTAGATGTTCTCCTTTCAAATAGGAATCCAACCATGTATCAAATTACTCCTTAAAAATTTACATTTGTGAAATATAAAACCACTAAAATGCCTTTTCAAATTCTTCTATCACAAATCCAACTATGTCAAAAACCTACTCAAGAGTCCAACTTTACTCAAGCATATCTTTTGACATACTTCATTTCATGATATAAATTTTATCATAAATCAATAAGGATAAAAAAATAAATAAACCCATATGATCAGTTTCTCTTGACACCTTCACACGTACAAGATATAACACCATCAAAATGCCTACTCATCTTTTCTTACCACATGTAAATTTGACTATGTAAAACCATAGTCAAACTACATGGAAGCCCAATGTTGCACATGGATATCTTTTCATGCGTTTCATCATATGATCTAAACTTAGCTCAAATAAAATAGACACAAAAATGAATAAAATCATATGATTATTTTTTCCTGATAGATCCATGTGTGAAAATGCTAACCTTATCAACATTCTTACTTAGATTTTTCTAGCCATATGCAAATTTGGAGACTATGGAAAAATAATGAATTATGACTGAGAAGTCAAATTTTTACCCTCATATATTTGACTATTGTTTGATGCATAACTTTATATTTAGATCATATCAACTAGGGAAAAATGTGATCATAATCATATGACTAACTCCCCTTGAATAATTCTCATGTGGAAATTATTATGTCATCAAACTACCTACTCAAATTTTCTACCATTGGACCAAAAGTGTCTAGATGAAAACTATGGACAACTAGATGAATTCCATTTATCCACATAAGGACTCAAATCTTAGAAAACATCTTGGGTACCTCTTGTACATCCTTAATAACCCATACTCATCCCTAAACATCTCTAACCATGCAAACTCTAAAGGTTAACCAATCATACTTCAAGCATACTATGACAAGCACATTGCACACTTTGTCATTGTCACATAGACTATCAAAGAACTTAATCCAATCACAAAGACACCTCCATGATATCACCATGACATCATTGAAAAAAAATTATAATAATCTCCCCCTTTGTCATTGATTTTAACAAACATTTTATATACTAATATAAAACTCACCTTCTCTCTCTTCAAATCACTAGCACAATAGGAACTTTCTCCTCCATTGACACAATGACAAAGTGGGCACCAATTAATCTCGAGGACTTAAAAAAACCTTAAAAAGAAAGGACCTTTTTGGAAAGATTATACAAACACCCCCTTACCTTGATCCTACCTCTTCTTTGCTTGACAACTTCCTCTTGCTCCAGGCCAACACTCCATTCAACCAAGCACTATAGTAAATGAATAAAGAACACATAAAACCATATAAATTTGATCAAACACATAAAAAAACATCTGAGAGGGAATCCCCCTAAGATATTTGAGATATTTCACATCTTTGAGCATCTTCATATCTCCACATACCATGAAGAACTACCACATATGGTAATTAGCCTTCTCTTTCTTCACTATCACAAGGACTACCAATAGAACTTCATACCACTCACCAATCAAGAAACATGCTCTAAACCAACTTAAAAACACCTATTCTAACCTTGTACTATATATCCTTCACAAGCCTCTATATAAAACCCATGAACTTGTTGCTCCCATTTAATCAAAGACCTTATATTGATTCACAGAGAAAGAAATGACACCCAAGCTTTATCTGAAATTCTCAAAAGTAGCTTTTGACAATGGTTTGGTCATAATATCTACAATTTACCCATTTGTAGGCATATATTCCAACATGAAACATTGATTAATCACTTATTCTATCAAGAAATGATATCTAATAAGATTCTTTTAGATATTAATTACACTAGTATTGTCACAATAAATAGAACAAGGTCCATTTTGTCTTACCTTATAATCCTCCATATTTTGTTTCGTCTACATGCCTTATGTGAAATAAGATGCAATTTCTATATACTTAGCATCTACAATTGATAGAGACACTGAGGCTTGCTTATTGCTAAGCAAAGAAACCAAGCATTCTCCCATGAAGAAGACCCCACCACTGGTAATCTTTTTATCATCCACACATCCTACCCAATCAAAATTAGTATATGATTTAAAAGAGAATTATTTACTCTTGGGACACCATAAACCATAGTTTATGGTGCTTTTGAGATATCTTACGATCATTTTGATTTCTTTCAAGTAAAATTCTCTAGGATCATCTTAAAACCTACCTAAAAGACCTATTACTTGTGTGATGTCAAGCCTAGATGTAGTAGAGTATAAAAGACTTACAATCATGGATCTATACAAATTTTGATCAAATTTTGGTGAATCATCTAGTTTACATGACTTTCATCTTATGATCATTAGTGTACCCATTGTCTTACAATCCATCATGCCAAATTTCCTTAGCATATCCTTGATGTACTTAGCTTGTGAAATGAATATCCCTATATCAAGTTGATTAATTTGTATCCCTAAGAAGAAAGGTAATTCTCCCAACATTAACATTTCAAACTCAATCATTATAGTATCAACAAATTTTCTACTCATTTTATCATTGTTAGATCCAAAAAATATGTCATCAACATATAAAGTAACTATCAATTGATGATTAGATTCTATCTTAAGATACAAATTACTATCATCTACCCCAATTTTAAAAACTTGACTCAAAATATAATTATCTATCCTATCATACCAAGCTCTAAGAGCTTATTTAAGACCATACAAAGCCTTATTCAATTTACACACAAAATGTTGATTACTTGATATGAAGTATCTTTGAGATAACTCAATGTAGACTTTTTCTTCTAAGTTTTCATTCAAGAATTCATATTTCACATCCATTTGGTATACCTTAAAACCTTTGAAACTAGCATATGCCAAGAAATGTCTAATTTCTTCCATTATTACCACGGAAGCAAAAGTCTTATCAAAATATATTCCTTTAACTTAAGCATATCCTTTACACACCAATCTATCCTTATTCCTTATGACTTCTCCTTTCTCACTCATTTTGTTTTTTAAAACCCAATTGGTACCTATCATAGTTCTATCTTTTGGACTAGGAACTAGGTCACATGTTTCATCATTTTCTATTTGATCAATTTCTTCATCCATTGAATCATTCTAACTTTAATATTTTCTAGCTTATATGAATTTTTTAGGTTCAATCATGGATAATAGATATTAGTCTTTTTGATTTTGATTGATCAACATTCTTCTTCTAGTCTACAACCTTGTACTAATATTTCTAATAATTTGAGAGATTGGATGATATTTCTAAATTCTTATAGATGGATCTTTAGTATCTTATCTTTCTTACTCTTATTCATATTCATCATCTATTTGAATATATAACTAACCATTTTTTGCAATAGTATTATAAATTGAGTCACTTACCTACAATTTTGGCTTCTTGACTCTACTTGTCTCATCTACCCTTAGATTTTAACTTTCAATAATATTTTGAAGTCTTTTGCTAAAGCACCATAGGTAGTATTGATAAAAGAATAGCCTAAGAAGATACCCTCATCAGATCTCAAATAAAATTTACCAATATTATCTTCATCTCTTTTGATGAAGCACCTACTCCCAAACATTCTAAAATGTTTGACATTATCCTCTCTATTCTTCCATAACTCATAAGGAGTCTTATTACTATTTACTCTAATTTTACACCTATTTAGGATGTACACAAAAGTTTTGGCTACCTCTTCCCAATATCCATATAATTATTTTTCATCTTAAATCATGGTTCTACCCATCTCAACAATAGTCCTACTCTTCTTATCAACCAAACCATTCTATTGTGGTGTTTCAGCTATATAATATTGTCTTCTTATCCCATGTTCTTCACAAAAATAATTGAAAATATGAGACCAAAACTCACCTCCTCTATCTAATCTCACACACTTGATCTTTGAACCTTTATTATTTTCCACAAGAGATTTGAATGCCAAATTTTTTTCAAAATCTTCCAATTTTTTCTTAAGAAATAATATCCAAGTCATCTTAGTAAAATCATCAATGAAAATCATGAATAATCTATTACCTTAAATACTTTGAGTTTTCATAGGTCCACATAGATCAATTTGGATCAACTTTAATTGCTCTGTAATGGAGAATTCATTAGTCTTGTATATTCTCTTGGTTTTTTTCCCATGAAGACATGTCTTGCAAAGAGAATGAAGAATCTTAGAAATCTTAGGCATATGCCTTACCAACCCCTTTGAACTAATTTTTATCATATTATCAAAATCTATATGTCTATGAATTCCATGCCAAATTCATATTTCTTCCAAATGAATTATAAAAAACTCTACTTTATTAGATTCATGGAATACATACATGTTATTATCTATTTTATGAGCATTTTCAATTAAACATCACATACCTGTCCTCATATTACTGCTTCTTGAATTCTTAGAATAACTCACACAGTTGATCTTCATCAAAATTTAACTTGTGTAAAAATGACTAAGTATGGGAACCTTTAAAATATGCCTGGAAGGCCAAAGTTGGACAAGAATAACTTTTACCTTGATCAATCTCATTTCATCAAAATTATACCTTATGTTTTCCTTTCAAAGAGGAATCAAACCATGTATCAAACTGATCCTAAAACCTTCACACATGTGAGATATAACACCATTAAAATGCATTCTTAAAATATTCTATCATAGAGCTAACTATGTCAAAAACATCCCTGGGAGTCTAAATTTGCTCAATCATATCATATGATGTGATTTATCACATGATCTAAATTTTAGAATAAATAAACTAAGATCAAAATTAAGCAAGACCATATAATTAGTTTCTCTTGACACCTTCACATATGAAAGATATAACTCCATCAAAATTCCTACTCAACTTTTCTTATCACACACAAATTTGGCTATGTATGGAAAAACATAAGAAAATTGCTTGGGAGTCCAACTTTGTACATTCATATCTTTTGACACACTTCATTGCATGATCTAAAACATGGTGTAAATAAACTAGGAATAAAAATGAATAAACCCATATGATCATTTTATCCTAAAACCTCCATGTATGTGAATTATGACCTTATCAACATGTTTAATTAGCTCTTTTTGGCCATATACAAATATGGCTAAGTATGGGAAATAATGAATTTTGATTGAGAAGCCAAATTTACACCCTCATATCTTTAACTACAATTTGATATCTAACTCGATATTTAGTGCATATAAAATAGGCATAAATTTGATCAAAACTATAGAAAAAACTCCCCTTGACTCATTCCCATGTGTCAATGGTGACATCATCAAATTGTTTACTCAAATTTTTTACCATCGGACCCAACATGTCTAGATGAAAAGTATGGATGACTAGATGAATTCAACTTATGAACACAAGCTATCAAAGCTTTAAAAACATCTTAGGGACTTATTTTACATGATAAATACTCCATACTCATCCTTAAAAATCTCCAACCATGTAAACTTTGAATATCAACCAAGCATACTTCAACCATACTAAGACAAGCACATTACACACTTTGTCATTGTCACATAGACTATCAAAGCACTTCATCCACTCACTAGGACACCTCCATGACATAATTGAAAATAATTTAAAATAATGCACAATATTCTCTCAATGATCATTAATTTATTATATGATTAAATCTCCTAGAGCATGATTTGTGTTTGATATGTATAATAGTAACAGTGTATTAGTGATAGGGTCATTATAATGGTTGGTTATAAAAAACCTTATTTGATAGCATCAAAAATAATTTTGAAATTTTCATTTCATTTGAGTATTTTATTATTATTGAAGAATTTTTTGAAATTATATGTCTTGTCAATAAGATGATCCACAAAAATCAATTCATCTATATTTTTCCTTGAAACGAGTGTACTTGTTTGTGTTCCTTTAGTGGATGAATGTTTAAAATAGATTTAAAATTTTTAGTACCCAATTCAATACATCAATACGATATTATATAAACATAAAAAATCCCTAAATTAATGCTAATTTTTTTTAATGGATTCAAATGTACATTTTATTTATGTAAGGGTTTAAAACTTTTATGTAAATATATGGCATGATTGGCTCATTGTCTAGATTTTTGTAAAAGATCATCAACATAAGATTCAACAATATTATTAATATAATCATGAAATATATATATCATAACATTTTTATATTTAAAACCTACATTTATTTATCCAAAAGGCATCATGGTGTAACAAAATATTCCTTGAGGGGTGACGAATGATTTTTTTTCCTAGTCCTTAAGGTTGATCTTCATTTGATTAGACCCTAAAAATCCATCTATGAATAATAAAATCTCATATCCTACCATATAATCTACATTCATATCATTGTTTTTTAAAGGAAATTAATACTTTGGATAAGCTTTATTTAAATCCTAAAAGTTGGAACATCTAAGATCACCATTTGGTTTTATAACATGAACCATGTTATAAACCCATGGGGATAGTCAATAGTTATAATAAATCATTCCTATAATAATAATTTAAATTTTTTATTGACTAAAAATGTGACTTTGGAATGCATTTATGTCATTTTCTATTTTATAGGTTGCTCATATGGATATAACACTATATTATGTAATGTTATTGTTGGATCTATTCTTGACATATTTGAAAAATCCTAAGCAATCAAATCTGAAAAATATTTTAAGAATTTCAAAACATACAAATATTATTTTTCATTTAGTATAGCTATTAATAATACTAGGCATAGATCCTCATTATTAATAAAGCTAAATTTAACTATATCTTCATTAAAAAATGCAAATCTATCTTCCACATATGGTGTTTTATTAACAATATTGGGGCCATCTTCTTCAATGTTCATATCGATATCACTAGGTTACCAAAAGTATGCATGGGGCTTATGATGAAAACTATTATTATGGTAGAATGGAGAAATATAGTCATATGTCCCTAGACACTCTTGGATATGCTCATTGAATAATGGTAGATCTGATGAGATAATATCATGTATCATATATGGATATACCATCTATAATGTTGATGCACAAATAACATAGGATATTCGATTAAGTTATGCCTTGGTAAAATGTGTATAAATATATAATGGTGTAGATAACTTTCTTTTTAATCGACCCAACTTCTTAAAATATCCTAGACTATCTTGGTGTAATTTATTTAGCAGAATAGGATCAATAATACATTCAACATGTGATTCTAAGACATGTCTAGTGTATCCTCTTTTTTCGAGATATTTATATCTAAATCCATATTTATTATAATATTTAATCATATAAATTTGTGATTCACCATATTTGAGTGAGTGGTCATGTAGGTGCATATGTGGGATATATTGAATCATTGTTTGCATCATTGAGCAATACTTAACTGGTTATTTATGTAATATGAATGTGTAATTATATCCTTGATAAATAAATTTATACATGCATGAATATTATATTATAATTTATTCATCTCATGAATACATGGTCTTCCAAATAGTATGTCATAATTCAAGTCATTTGGAATAATGTGGCAAATTGTATGTACTATTTTGTACCCTAATGTGGTAGGTAATGTGATCTGACCTAATAATGTTTTTTAATTTTATCAAATCCTCAAATGTTAATATCAAAATGAATGTGATGTTTGGCATCAAATCTCAACAATTTGAGTAAATATATGTTACATACATTAATCCTTGATCCATTATTGACCATTTTTTTGACTAACTTATCATGAGTTTGAATTTAAATATATAATTGAAGATGTGTGTTAATGATATTTTTTGGTGGTAAATATTATTTTACAAAAGAGATAAATTCTTTAATCCATCCTAGGGTCTCAAAAATGGAATAAACATAATAAGGATATACATCCTTTGTTAATATGGTATCTTTTCATGTTTGATGTAGAGTATTTTTATATATAAACATAGTTTGAAGAAAAACCAATAAATAAATATTAGAATGATTTTTTTTTTAATTGTATAAGACATCATATCCCTTAGGGACTCTTGTGGGAGGATGAAGTGGTTGAATATGGTTTGGTATAATAGGATGAATTAATCTACCTTTTCTTGTAGTAATAGCCATGCATGCCCTTTACATACTGAGCCATAAATACTATGAACCAAAAATTATATACACTAGAAGGTGATAAATATAAGGATTCTTAGGATTTTACAAGGATCATGACATTTCAAGAGAGTGGATAGGTATTTTGAAAATCTTGGATTTTTTTTCAAAAAAAATAACTAATAATATAAACATAGGAAAAGAGGGAAATATAGGTATCAAGATATAATAAAAATAGTAATTTAAAAAATATAAATATATATACATAATTTATATGAGTACAAAGAGGTTTTTAATTATGGAAATAAAAATATGAAAAACCTTTGAGTTTGAAATTTGAACTATTATGAGGCATAAATGAGTTAATAAAGGAAGAATGAATTACAAATGTATGAATGCAAAACCTTAACAAAAATATGACGATAAAAACCTAGGGTAATAAAGTAAATTAATTTTTATTTTTACATGAATAATAAGGACAAATCAAAGATAAAATATGAAAACCTAGGGAACAATTTGTTAGTCTTAAATAGAATACCCTAAGGAAAACCTAGGGTGAGATAAGTTTGAATAAATACAAAATCTCACCAAATTTTTTATCCAAAAAATTTCATGACCTCATTTTGTGTGATCTATTTTATGTCTATAACACTATTGGTTGCACATTTTTTTACTATTTGGCATATTTCTTATTTATGTTTGTAGTTAATGAACTATTACTTAGATGTTATTGACACTCTAGTTTGAGATATTATTATGATATGTTTTATATTAGACATGTTAATATTGTGATTGATGATTTTATTTAGTAAATTATAAAATTAATGGTGAAACAACCCAGAAATAATCTAGACTTGCTAATCAGAGTGTGAATTGAAATGCATGCATAGCCCACTACATGACTAATTATTGCATACAACATATCTATAAAATCCACATATGTGTACACATAAAACCATGTGAGTTAGACTAAGGATATTTAAAAAAGAGTAAAATAACAAGAAGGATTATATAGGGAACTATGGTTCCGTCATAGAATATGTACTTTGAGGTGTATTAGTGTGCAAGTGCACATGGAAAAACATTGAACTCCATATGAAACTCTTAGATTTCACATTGGACCATTTAGGATTCCTTAAAATTATTTAAGTTTCCATTCCCCCTCATTGGATCATAGTTATATAATTTAGGTGTTTATAAAAAATTATCTTCTTTTTAATGTTAGAGACTAGGGTGGTAATCTTACCTGAGTCAACATTAAACTTTTTAGTTTGTAAGAGGAGAATGAGGTTTCCTTTTCCAATGAGAATAATTATGGTTTTCTCTAAAAATAAAATAATAATTTTATTTAATCAAAATTAAATAAAAGTACATAATTGGAACAAACATCAACATGAAACTATTTACCATAACGGGATTAATTATTATGCCTTCAAGGAGACATTCTTTTCAATCAGTAATTATTGAAGATCAAGTAGGCATTAGAGGGATTCTATCCACCAAGATTGCATATGTAAATATTAAGTTTAGATCCATTCACCCTAATTCTCCTTCCATCAACACTTGAGAATTAACCCATGATTCAACAAAAAGGTACAATGATGGATTCACATGTCAAAATTTACAACCAAAAAGTAAATTCATTAATTAACCATATGTGATCCTTTATTAATAAGTGAGATACATTTTCCTTATATGTGATATGGCAGTTATTTATAGGTATGGGGAATAGTGTACCTACTGGAATTACATAATATGAATTATCCATTCATAATAATGGTGTATTACCCTTTTATATTATTATCTATGTATTATCTGTTCATAACAATGGTGTACAGACATAGTCATATTCAATAATAATTTTAGATGCTAGATGCTACCTTAACCAAGGACCATCACCAAGGACCATCTTAATGATTTATTCTTAACCTAGTATTTTTCTCATGGAATAAAAAAAAGTGTCAATAAAGGCATATTAAATAATGGAAGAAACATTTATCATAGTACCCAATAATCCTTCCTTTTTCCTATTAATTTAATTAGAGAGTCATTGAAACCAATATAATTTAATACCATATCATTCTAAATAACTCTACTAATATGTAGGATGGAGATATTCATCACAATGCTACCCATTCTGATCTTTTGGAATGATATATGGGTATAGGGTCCTTACATCATGTCTTTTGTTCAAGTTAATATGTTATAATCAATAATTAGGTTTCATTAATTTAAGGAGTGTTATAAGTGAATTAAATCAAATAGATTTGGTAACTTGGATTATAGAATGGGAGATAAATAAAATTGTTAAAAAAAATGGTAGTAATACAATCAGGGCAACTCATAGGAGCTGAGTTGTTTTCAACCATAAGAGAATGTTGTAGAAAAAATAGGCAAACCTTCTAGAGGCCATAAATTTTTACCCATAGATCCATTTTAACTCTTTCATGTGCCAAAACAATTATATAAAAAATTTCATTTCTTTACTAAGAATTACTACCTACTTAGGGATGTTTTAGATATTTTTTAGAGGCCATACATGATCATCTAAGGGTCCAAAATTGTAATTTAATTATTTAATGGGGATTATTATATTCTTAGAAATTTTATATTTTTAAGACTAGACATTAACTTTAGTTAAAATTAGTACCATAGAATAATTTTAACATTTAGAATATTTTGGGAGATTAGCTACACACACTTGCATGTGAAACTTGCTAAAAATAACAACTTCTAAAAATAGAAGTTTTTTTAAATTTTAGTTTTAAAAAAAAAATCATATCAACTATAATTATGAGTTGAGGCTTATTTAATAATGGTTTGGGTTTATAATTATTTCAATGTATTCAATACGAATCAACACAAGTTATTTTTTTCAAAAGCTTTGTCTAGTAATAATTTATTGTCTTGATATTTTTTGGGTTAATTTTTTGGTATCAAAACAAGTTTGAATCTATGAGGAATAAGACAAGGTGAGAGGATGAGGAAGTATTCCATAGATGAATCAGACTATACAAGAGATATAGAGGCAATTTAAATAATTAAAAAGGTTATCACTAATCAAGGAAGAATAAAAGGTGGTGATGAAGTTTAGAAAGACACATATAATGATGAATAAATTCAATAAGAAGAAGAATAATATGAACAATCACCATTGATGGAAGAGAGAATGGTTTGGTTTTTAGAAGGAATAAATTAAGGAATTAATTTTAATGTTATAGATTATGGGGGTAGTTCAAAACTAGAAGAGTTGATAGAGTAGATGAATAGCATGGATAAATCTTTCAGTGGAAGACTATGAGAGAAGACAAGAACGTAAAGTTTTCATGCACAAATTTAAAAGGTCATGTAATGATATGGTGGGATCTCTTAAAAAAAGAGAGATAAAGGAAACGTAAAGGGAAGATTAATTCATGGAAAAGATGGAGAAGAAATTAAGGGTGAAATTTATTCCTATGAATTATGCTTAAATCCTACACAGAAGATTTTAGAATTTGAGGCAAAATATCACAATATACAAGAGTGTATAGATGAATTTTATAAGCTTTCCATAAGAGTGAAGCATAATGAAATAAAAGAGTAGATCACTACAAGGTATATAAATGGCTTGAAAATTTCTATTCAATATGATTTAATCATGTATAGAATAATTTGCATGGAGGAGGCTTAGCAATTAGCTTTGAAGGCAAAAGAAAAATAAAATAGAAATTTTTTTAGAACTTCTCTTGGTCCAAGAAGAGGTATATCCCATTCAAGTAGGGTATGAGGTGGGTCTAATACTAATAGAGGTGAATCATCATGTGGTATAGAAAGGCAAGATGATAATAGGTAAGGGTTTCAATACTTACAAAGAGGAAGAAGGTTTCAAAGAGGACAAGGTTATGGTAGTGCTAGAGGATGGTTTTTAAATCAATATATATCTTATGATTTTTATATATGTTGAGAAGAAGGGCATAGATAATTTAAGTTTTCACACTATGAATATCAAGAAAGTAGTCAAGAATATCACCCAAAAGTGAATATAGTTGAGACTGAGATAGAGGAAAAAAATATTGAAGTTGCACCTATAGATTTTGGAGAGAATCTCATGATGAGAAGAACCATGATCACTCCAAGGAAGGAACAAGTGCAGAATAAGGAAGGTGGTGATGCATGGCTCCAATCAAATATTTTTAAAACAAGATATACTTTAGCTAGAAAGGTATGCAAAGTAATTATAGATGGTGGTCGTTATGAAAATATGGTTTATAAATAGATTATAGAGAAACTAAATCTGCAATGTGAAAAGAATCCTAATCCTTATTAGATTTCATGGTTTAATAAAGGGAATGAAGTTACAATAGATAAAAGATGATTAATCAAATTTTCTATATGAAAAATTTATAATGATGAAATATGGTGTGATGTTATTCTGATGGATACATGCCATTTGTTATTAGGAAGACTATAACAATTTGATAGGAAAGTAATTCATGATGGAAAAAAGAATACGTACAATTTTTGTAAAAATGGTACAAAGTTAGTTTTGTTACCTCTTAAAGAGGAAGAGAAGACAAAAATCATGCTCTCTATTAGATAATTTATCCAATATATGAAGGTGGTAGGTTGTTACTTATTAGTAACAAATAATGAAGACATAGAGGTGGTATAAATACTAGTAGAAGTAGCAAGACTGTTGAAAAAATATGTAGATGTTATGCCTAATGAGTTACTAGATGGTTTACCATCGAAGAGATATATTTATCATCATATTGATCTAATTTTAGGATCATCTCTACCCAATTAAGGAGCTTATAGGATGAATCCAATAAAACATACATAATTAAATAAACAAGTTACTAAATTGAGAAAAAAGAAGGTAACATGGGAGAGTATGAGTCCATCTTCAAAACCAGCATTGCTAACTCCAAATAAATACGGAGGATAGAGAATGTGTGCCTATACTAGGGAAATTAATAAAATAAAAATAAAATATAGGTTTCCTATACCTCATTTATATGATATTATGGATTTCCGTTCAAGAGAAAAATATTTTACCAAGATTGATCTAAGGAGTGATTATTAGATGTCAATTCATGAAGGAGATGAGTGGAAAACTAAATTCAAGACTAAAGATGGCTTATATGAGTGTATGGTGATTCTATTAGGATTATTTAATGCACCTAAGACATTTATGATTATGATGAATATAGTGCTGTGAGGATATTTTGGTATGTTTATGGCTATTTATTTTGATGATATTTTGATATTTAGTAAGACTAAATAATAACACTTACAACATTTGAGAATGGTACTAGATTTGTTAAGAAAGGAGTTGTATGTAAATTTGAATAAGTGTATATTTATGCAGAACAACTTGGTATTTTTAGGATTTGTAGTTTTAGTAGATGGTGTGAGAATGGATAAAGAAAAGATAAAGGCAATTATTGAGTGGCCTATTCCAAAAAGCATTATAGAGGTAATAAGTTTACATGCTTTATTAACTTTTTATAGAAAATTAAAAAAAAAAAATCTAGTATTGTGGTACCAATAATATATTTAATGAGAGGGAAGGAATTCGCATGGACTAGAGCAGCCACATAAAGCTTTGAATTATTAAAGAAGAAGATTATAGAAAGACCAATTTAAGCTTTACTATATTTTAACAAAGTGTTTGAGGTTGATTGTGATTCTTCATTTGTTGTAATTGGTATTGAGTTGAGTCAAGAAGTAAGGCCAATAACATATTTTAGTGAGAAATTGAATGAGGTAAGATCAAAGTATTCTACTTATGATGTTGAATTTAATGTAATTATACAAGTATTAAGACATTAGAGGCATTACCTGGTGCCTAAGGAGTTTATCTTATTTACAAATCATGAATCTCTGAAGTATGTGAATACACAAATGAAGTTGAATACTAGGCATGAAAAGTGGGTTTATTTCTTGTAGGGGTATACTTTTTTTTTAAAAATGTAAAAAAAGAATAGAACTAGGTATTTGATGTATTGAGTAGGAGAGTAGCGTTATTAACTATTATAGTGAGTGAAGTAGTTGGAATTAAAGCTATCAAAGAATTATATGATATTAGTCCATATTTTAGAAAGGTATTTGAGTAGTGTATGAATCCATTAAAAAAAGGGATAGATGTTCTTTATGATGAATATCTTATAAAGCAAGGTTATCTCTTCAAAAATAAATAATTATGCATTCCAACTGTGGCTTTATGAGACAATATAATAAGAGTATTACATAGTGGTGGTTTGGTTGAGAATTTTAGTAAGATAAAGACAAGAGCTTTAGTGGAGGAAAAGTATTTTTGTAAAAATATTAAGAGAGATGTGACAAGGTATTTTTCAAGGTGTAGGATCTGTCAGGTGGCTAAAGGACATAGACAAAATACTAGACTATACACGCCATTACTAGTTTCAAGAGGACCATGGATATATTTGAGTATGGATTTTTTGTTAGGATTACCAAACACATAGAGAGGTAATGATTTAATTATTTTTTTTATAGAAATATTTTATAAAATTATTCTTTTCATTTCATGTAAGAAAACTAATGATGTCACTAGAGTTGAAGAATTATTTCTTAAGGATATTGTGAAATTGCATGGTGTTCTAAAAACTATTACTTCAAATAGGGACAAGAAATTTCTATGTAATTTTTAGAGGAATTTTTGGAAGAATATGGGTACTAAGTTAAAGTTTAGTAGTGCATATCACCCACAAACAAATGGATAGATAGAAGTTGTGAATAGTAGTTTGGGAATTTTATTGAGATGCATAGTGGGAGAGAAGTCCAAGTAATGGAACTTGGATTTATGATAAGATCATTTTTCATATAACATTTTAATAAATAGATCAACAATAAAATCAACATTTTAGAATTTTTATGGTAAAAATTATATGGGTGTTTTAGATTTCATACAATTACGGATTGTAAATCGAGTTAGTGATGATGTAGAAGCATTTGTAGAGCATATGTAATAGTTGTAAAGAGTAAGAAGAAATTTACTATAAAGTAATGATAAGTTCAAAGTAGTAGTATATGTCAAAATAAGATCCAAGTTATTTTTATAAAGAAATTTGGTATTGGTTTAGTTGAGGAAATAAATATTTTCAAAAGGCACAAACAAAAATTTGAAGTACAAGAAAATTGGGCCATGTAGAATTGTGAAAAAAAGCAATGATAATGCTTATGAGGTGAGTTTACCACAAAAATTTGATATATATTTATTTTTTAATGTTTAAAATCTATATTAATTCCATGTATAAGATGATGAAGTTGAAAAATATGAAGTAAATTGGCAATAAAAGGTTCCAAAGAAAAAGAAGGAAAAAAGAGTGGAGGGTTTGGATATGAAGACTGTGAGCACAAGTCAAGGGAATTATAATAGGTATTTGGTATAGTGAGAAGGACTAAATAAAGAAGACAACACTTGGATTAAATAATAGGACATGAATAATATTGATAAATAAAAATGAAAGCAACACAATTAGGGTAACTCGTAAGAGCTGAGTTGTTTTCAACTAGAGGAGTATGATGTAAAACTAGGCCAACTTTTTAGAGACCATATATTTTGACTCATATGTCCATTTATCTCTTTGACATGCCAAGAAAACCATCTTGAGATGTTTTTTCTATCCTAATAATTCCTACCTACATATGGATGTTTTTAATATTTTTTAAAGGCCATACGTGATCACTTAAGGGTCCAAAATTATAATTTAATTTCTTTTTCAATATTTTTATATTTATAAAAATTGTATATTTTTAGGAATAAACATTAAATTTAGTTAAATTTTATCCCATAGGCTAATTTTACCATTTAGAATATTGTAGGATATTTTTAGAGTTACATGCACTTGCATACGAAACTTACTAAAAATAATAGCTGCTTAAAGAAAAGTTTTTTTAGATTTTAGTTTTTTTTTAAATTTTTTCATGTCAAATATAATTTTGAGTTGAGACTTATTTAAGCATGGTTTAGTTTGTGATTATTCCAATTAATTCAATATGAATCATTACAATTTATTGTTTTTATAAGCTTTACCTATTGATAATTTATTGTCTTGATAGTTTTTGGGTTAATTATCTGGTATCAAAGTAAGTTTGAATCTAGGAGGTGTAAGACATGATGAGAGGATGAGGAGGTATTGCGTAGATGAACTAAACTATACAAGAGATGTAGAATCACGTTAAATAATTAATAAATGTTATCCCCAATCAAGAAAAAAATGATGGTGTTGATAAAGCCAAGGAAGACATAGATAATAATGAAAAAATTTAGCAAGAAGAAGAACAACAAGAACAACCAACATGATTGGAAGAGATGATGGGTCAGGATTTAAAAGGAAGAAATGAAAGAATCAAGGTTGATGTTCTGTATTATAGGGGAAGTTTAAAACTAGAATATTTGATATATTGGATGAATAGCATGGATAAATTCTTTGAGTGAAAGACTATGAGAGAAGCTAAGAAGGTAAAGTTCGCATGCATGAAATTGAAAGGTCATGCAATGATTTAGTGGGATCACCTACAAAAATAATGATAGATGAAAGGTAAAGAGAAGATTAATTTGTGTAAAAATATGGATAAGAAGTTGAGGGAGAAATTTATTCATGTGGATTATATGCAAATCTTATACATAAGACTTCATAATTTGAGGCAAAAAGATCACAACATACAAGAGTATACAAATAAATTTTCTAATCTTTCCATATGAGTGGATCATGATGAAATAAAAAACCATATGGATTAAATGTATGTAAATGGTTTAAAATTTTATATTTAATATGAATTAAGCATACATATAATACTTTGCATAGAGGGGGATTATCAATTAGCTTTGAAGGTAGAAGAAAAAAAATAGACAAAATTTGAGAAGAACATCTATTGGTCGAAGAAGAGGTGGATCCCATCTAAAAAAGGGATGAGGTGGGTTTAATACCATGAGAGTTGAGTTTGATATTAATATAAGTGAATCATCATGGGGTTCATAAAGGCAAGATGATAATAGGTGTAGTCATATAAAATGCAATAATTAGTATCTTGAGTGTGGCTTGTGACACCACACCCATAGGTCTCTCTTACTTATTCTCATGACCCTCATAAGCATCTTTTCATTGATTCTTACTTATACGTAGCTTTATATACTAAGTCCTAGATTATTTAGACTATTATTTTCATGACTAATCCATCCCCCTAATCCCTATCAACTCTAGAAAATATCACCACACTTGGACTATAACATTGATGCCACTCTTGTCTACTTTTAGCACTCTTGTCCAAGTGCATTTTTGGCCCCAACAGTTAGTTTTCTTCAATTTGTCATCCTTCCCCTTGTCAGCCTAACATGAGCACATTCAACCCATGACCAATATATCCCTATAAAATCCCATTCAAAGATCATTTGGAAGGGGTTGGTAATTATCATTAAACAAGCAAGAGTACAATCAAGACTACTCAATCAATCCTCCTTATTCTATATAGACATCCAAAAAATATACTTACAAGATTATTCAAATCATTACACTAGTCCTTAGCCACATTAAGCACATCTAGTTTATCATTTTACATATTCATACACTATATTTCATAAATCACAAAATCACATCAAGTGGGAGAACTAGATATGTCTTGATCCCTCTTTGGAGTGTCGATATGTAGGCAACGTGTGCACACAAGGGTGTGGATTTAGGTTTAGTGAATATTATACACACTAATACCCCCCCCCAACCATATTTCTAAAAATTGGTTAAAGCATAATAGATTATAGGGTTTTAAGAGAGAATCTTCTCTACATGGAGTTCTACTAACTTTAATCTTCCAAAACTTCACAAACAAGGTCACATAGGCATAGTGAACAAAACCTAGAAAGATTAGATCTCCTATACAATAGTGGTAGAGGTAGGCTATAGTTTTGGTGCCACTCCTATCTAATTTTGGCACTCTTGTCTAATCATAAAATAAATGTCAAATCCTAGTTTGAGATAGTGTCTTAGTCCTTCATAGTGAATCTCAAACCCTATCTCAGCCATATCAATCAATTTTTAGCTAAGTCTTATTTTATCCCCATTATTACTTTTTATATAAAGTTCAAATTTACAATCTAATTTGGGTAAATGTATATTTTAATTATTGTATATTTTTTATTGATTTTAATACTTAGACCATTTAACTGAATTAGGACTAACCAATATTCCTAAATAGGTTAAATCATTTGGTGAACTTGACTTACTTTGTTTATACATAGAAACCCTAGAAACTCTATGATAAAATTCCTACTAATTTTGCTTATATTTTTTCATTTTTTTACATACATGATAATATAAAAAATTAGCATTAAATTTTTTTAAAAATTAGTAATTTTGAAATAATTTTCTTTCCAACTGTAGTTTCCCATATTAGGTCCTAGTAATTTTCCAATAATTTTATAATTTTTTATTGGTGTATTAAAATCATAAATTCTCTTCAAATTTCCAATTTCAATAGTAATTTCAAAAACATTTATTTTTTAAAACCCTAGTTGTATGTACTAAGTCCCAATATTTTCCCATTAAATTTCCAATAATTTTTTTATTTTTTT
Organism: Torreya grandis; assembly: GCA_037957365.1. Classification (NCBI taxonomy): domain Eukaryota; kingdom Viridiplantae; phylum Streptophyta; class Pinopsida; order Cupressales; family Taxaceae; genus Torreya; species Torreya grandis. The sequence continues at coordinate 144,217 of JARHVA010006400.1, forward strand.
CTAGCATATTAAAAATAAAAAATTCACTTCAAATTTCAAAATTCAATAGTAATTTTCAAAAATATTTTTTTTTCAAAACCCTAGTTGCATCTTCTAGGTCTCTTTAAATCATAAATTATTAAATAAATCTATAATTTTTTACTTGCATAGCTGACTCATAAATTCACTTTAAATTTCAAAATTTCATAATAATTTTTAAATTACTTATCTTTCAAACTCTAGGTGCATATAATAGGTCCTATTACTTCTTGAGGTATTACCTTACATGTTTGTGAGATTCATATTATTTTTATGCAAATTCTAGTTCCTTGTTTAGATTAAATCTATTTAATATTTTCTAGTATTATCCAAGTTATTTTTCTTATGCCACCTAAGTTCCTTGCATCTCTTCCTTGAAGATGAAGTGCAAGACTTATTACAAACCCATCTGAATTCACCTAGATTCCTTCAACTCAATCATATACCATTGATAAAAAACTAACTTAGGCTCCTACTCTAAATCTGACACGTCCAGATTACAAAAATTTCAATAAGGATAATTTTGATGATGAGTAGTATGAAAATAATAATGATGACACAAACATTGGTATTCATGATCCACCACATCAAACTCTTGATCAACTTCCACCAATTAATAATAATGAAGTTATCCTCAACAAATATTTGATCCTACAAAGTTTTAGAGATAGAATCTATGACTAGCCCCAAGATCGCACTCTTATTTTACAATCTATCATGGAAATAAAATATGGTAAACAAGTTGAGTCTTCTATTCCTTCAAAGAATCCAATTATAAATGACACTACAGGGGAGACTATGTCTCAACAACCCCCTATACTAGCCTAACCTTCATCTATGCCACTAGATATAGCTAATATATCTTTGCCTCTTGATGTGGTAGCCCTTATTCAAGAGATGAGATCTCTTCAATCCAAGGCGATACATATTGATCAAGGTGCCCTGAGACCTACATAGGCTTTGGATTCATTTTCTCTATTACATATATGATTGGCATGTCATATTGCTTCTACACTTTTACCACAAGGTTTTAATCAACCCAAGTTTACTCTATATGATGGTAAGGGTGATGTAAAGACACATTTGAAAGATTTTCACATAGCATGCTTTGACTATGTAACAAATGACTAGCTACATACAAAGCTATTTCCACAGAGCCTAAAGGATTATACCTTACAATGGTTCTATAATCAAATGAATCAATCAGTCAATGCATTTAATCCTTTAGCCAATATGTTACTAGCTCATTTGAACATTAACATTGGTGATAAGGTTTCATATGCCTAAGTTTCATAATAAAAACATAAGTCAAATGAACATCTCATAGATTATGTTCTTTGATATAAAACTATCATGGTTAAAATGAATAACCCCATAGCTGATCAAGAATTACAAGATCTCTTCAAATAGAGTCTTCTACCATCTTTACACGAATCAATTATGTCCAAAAGATTCTCTTCCTTCACTAAATTATGCCACACACTAAATATAAGAGAAGTCCAACTAATTTCAATGGGAAAACTCAAGTACATATGTATCCCAAAAACAACAAATAAGAGTAATAACAAAGTCCCATATAAAGTCAAGGTCAATGATATCAAGAGTCATAATCAACTGATAGTTAATACACCTTCCAAGCCACCTAAATGAGTGGTTTTATCAATACCTCCTGGTGAACGTTTACCAATCTACCAGTTTCTCCATCTAGAGTTTTACAGTTTCTATTTGAATGTAAAATCATACCTCTCCCTCCTATTTGGGAAGTGGATCCAATAAAGCCTCTTGCATGGGGATATAATCATCATGCATTTTGGAATTTTCAAATGGAACCAGGCCATATAACAAATAGTTGCATTAGTTTGAGACACAAGATATAGGATTTGATAGATGGAGATCATATTGATCTTAGCACTTTAGTTGAGCCTCCTTAGGAAAAGCGAACATAGGATAAATCTTTGAAAATATTCTCAAATCACTTTTCACAACATTATAAATAATAGATAGGGGACACATTAGGAGTTCACTATGCATATCATGCACATCTTCCAGCAAATACATATAGGTCACCTTCAGTTGAGACACATCCTTTGAGCAACATGATTGGTGTATATAATTCCATATATGTAACTTGAACTTCCATCTCCTCAGAATAAAATATCATCATGGATGATTTGGATTATCATTCACTCTTTATCATAGCTTAAAATCATAATCATCCTATTCATACTATTCTCATAGACACTGGATCTAATGTGAATATGTGCACTATGACATTACATTATTGCAACATTTGGGATATTTAGAGCAAGATATTACCCTAATGGACATAGTTATAGATAGATTTAGTGAGAACATACAAAATTCATTAGGTGAGATCATACTTCCTCTATAATTTTATTCAACACATATGGCCACACCATTTACTATAGTTCTTAGTGTAGGAGTTTTTGATATGCTACTTGGTTGACCATGGATTTAGAAACTTTGAGTTATAATTAATATTGTTCATAGATGCATGAAATTTAGTCACACTACTCAGGTTATTATAATTGGTAGATCTCCATTATGAGTTACCACTCCCCACTTCAAAGCCATCTACTATTCCATAGTCATCAGGTTTAATTTTACCACTAGTTTTAGTTTTGTCACCAGTTTTAGTTTTGCCCCCCAATTATAGTTCTTCATCCAATTTTGATTCAGACACAACTAAGGCATCCATCACCAACAGAAAGAGTTCAAAAACCTCCATATATTCAAAGTTCTAGATAGCTTCTAGCTATAGTGTTCACACATAGGGAAGTATAATTGTGATCTCATGCATCTACTCATAGATCACATGTTTAGAGAGCTTCTCCTACTACTAGATGGGTCCTTAAGAACACTATAGTTATATACACTTCTCAGAGTTATGGGGGGTCCCTATAATTTTTTCTTACTTTAGATATTTTATAGAATCTACAACATACATAGTTTTAGAGATACAATCTCAACACTTCCATCATGTTTCATGATTGCACTAGATTCCTCTCCTTGATATATGACACCATGATAGGGAGTCTCTGATTAGACTCATTAGTTAGTATCATTTTTTATCAATTTTTTATTATGCATAGTCTTCTTGTGAATTATTTTACATAGCTCAACATTTTAAAAAACAAAAATACTACAACATATCAAAAATTACAAAAACATTTAAAATTTTGAAAAAACATGAAAATATTTTGATTGTATGAATCATCCACGAGTTACATTTCTAGTACCATGATCGATTTACATTTGCTATTCTATTATATTGTTTATTAATTTATCTACATTTCCATGATTTACTTGATCTTTTTGGAGTGTGTGCAGTGACATCTAACTCCTTGATTGCATCATTCTACCCATTGAAGGGGCATCTTACATATACATTCAAGACATACACCAATATATATACCCACTGGGGGCATATTCTACATGATTATACCATCTAGGTTATGTCATTCCTACACCACAAACTCTGGTTATCATGTTGATATACACTACTTACTAGCTTACATAGATTTTTCTTATGCTCACTAGTATATAGCACTTGTGTATTTCATAGCATATACCTAATATTGTACTAACATGTTTTGAATACTTTCAAATTCTTGAATTGATTAGTTAGATGTGATTGTAGTTAAGTAATCATATGCTTTATTTTCTTTCTTAGAGTAGTTAAATTGTTTGCATTTTTTAGTTCTTAATTTGTCTTTGGTATGTGATTTAGGATATTTCCCAATGTCCTTTACTTCTATTCACATTGTACCTTAGGAAATTTACCAATGTCCTTTTTCTATAATGTTCTATGTGATTGTAGCCCTTGTGCCAACCATTAATTGTTTCAAATGTATGCGTATGTGTCATTTAAACATGCCTTATATGCTTGCTTTCCATTTTGAGTGACATGTGTCCATGTCATTTATTTGGTTGGCCCCTTGACCATTCTTATACACTTATTGATTCTTTACTTGTGTGTTTTTTGTTGGTTTTATTTTCATTTGTTTGCAATGACATGATCCACATCATGCATTATCTTACTATCTTCGATGCCATAATGGACATCATGCTCCATCCTACCTTACCAACTAAAAACTAAAAAATAATTAGACTTTCAATTTTAATTTAGTACATTGCACATGTTATTAAATTTATATATATATATATAGGCATAGTTCTATTGATATAACAATTTCTCATTACAAACCATGCTATATATTGATATATCTTATCGATTATCATTCTATATCATGTACCTTTACATCATAACAAACTTATAGGGATCTTGTTTCTTAAAGAAGTCATTATAAGGTATTCATTCCTACCCTTAAAGACTGGCCAACAAACAAGGGTTTTGTCATAGAGATGAGACCTCTTAATAGTAAAAAATTTAGCTTTTAGCACATCCAGAATAGTAAGCAGACATCAAACTAGTCAAAATAAACTAGAAAGATAGTGAAAATATTAGAATAGTTACCAGATTTGACCTAGGACAATAATGCTAAGATTGGATAATGATTTCAGTGCCACTACTGTCTATTTTTAGTTTTCCTATCTAAATATTAAAAAGTAGACTTTCTAGAACTAGGTAAAAAGGTAGGTTTAAATACAATTTTGCATAGTTAGACCAGTTTAGATCTAGTAGTTTTTAGTACACTTTTACTCAAAGAATCCAAATATAGAGGAATCATGTGAATCATGATGGCTCTTACTTCTAGTTTTAGATATAGTAGTTGGTATAAATTCTAGATTAGAATCCATGTTTTAGACACTAGTGATTATGGGAAATATATAAAACACATTTATTTTCTTTTCTTTTTGTGTTTAGCATTACCCAGTCAATCTTAGTGGTTACATGCCTTATTCCATCTCTAGGTGGTTTTCATCATTTTGGAGTGGCTTTCATACAAGACTAACCTCCACATTTTAGATTTGTTTTCATAGTATCCTAGTGTACCAATTTTAGAGTGGCTTTCATACAATCTTAATCTCTATCTTTTAGAGTGGCCAAGAGTATCCTAGTTTCTAGCATACACTCGGTGATCCATACCAACATTGTTAGAATAAAGAAAATTCATGTGATTCATAATCCATCTCATTCAACACACATATATACTAGTATTAGCTCATATCTTCACTTAATATGCAACAATAGATCTAAAGGACTAGCTAGCTTTTGTATTCTTGATCCACCTACTTAGAGAGATTAGACACATAATTCAAACACTGATTAACACACGTATAACCACATAGATTCACTTAGTGGGTGACAATGGAGCCAAATGGCCAACCTTTACATTCTTGAGTAACTTTTAAGGAATTGATTAATCAATTGTGTTTGTGATATTACTTTCAATACACCACATACCCAACATATTTGGCATATCCAACATCACTTAGTATCGTAATAAATTCACCCTTCACATTGTGCTCTTTATGCACACCCAACATTACATAGCTTCATGATCTTAACCCTTTTAAGTAACTTTAGTTACATTTTATTTTTTTACTTTCTCCTAGTATTTCACTTTTTGCATCACTAGAATAATGGGGGAGGGGAAATTTAGTCATATAAAATGAAAAACCCATAGGCCCCTCTTGCTTATCCTATTGACTCTCATAGGAATATTTTCACTAATTCCCAGTCATATGTATCCTTCAATACTTAATTATATCTTAGCTAGACTGCTCTTTCCATGACTAATCCATCCCCCCAAGCCCCATCAGCTTAGTACAATAGCACCACACTTAGACAATAACATTGATGCCACTCCTATATACTTTTGATGTTCTTATCCAAGTCCATTTTGCACCCCAATAGTTATTTTATTTTTATTCCCATCCTTCTCCTTATTGACCTAATGTGAGCACTTTTGACCCATAACCAATAGATCCCTATACAATCCCATTCAAGTATCATTTGGAAAGGGTTGAAAAATATCACTAAATAATCAAAATTACAAGCAAGACTACTCAAGCAGTCCTCCCTATTTTTTACATACATCTTAATATACTTACAAGCTTATTAAGAATTTTACACTATTCCCTACCCACCTCAAACACATCTAGTTTAGAATTTTTCATATTTGTACACTCTATTACATAAAGAACATCAAGTGAGAGAACTACATATAGCTTGATCCCTCTTTGGAGTATTGGTATGTAGGAAGTGTGCCCACACAAGGGGTGTGGATATACTTTCAATGAATCTTACATACACTAACCCCCATTTATTTCTTGAAATTGGTCAAAGCGTAATGGATTATAGGTTTTGAAGAGATAATTTACTCGATAGGGATCTCTACTGACATCCATCTACAAAAACTTCATAGATGGTCAAATAGGCATAGCAAAAACAACCCCAAAAGCTTAGATCTCTTAGATAATAGTGGCATAGGTGGACTATAGTGTTGGTACCACTTTTATCCACTATTGGTGATCCTCTCCACTCATAAAATGAAGGTTATATCTTAGTTTATGATAGTGTCCCGGTCCTATATAGTGAATATCAGACCTTGTCTGGGCCATATCAGTCAGTTTCTAGCTAAGTCTTGTTTTCTCCCTCTTATTATTTTTTTTAAAAGGTCAAAATTATAATCTAATTTAGTAAAAATTAGTATCTTAATTATTGATTATTTATTTAATCATTTTACTACTCAGACCCTTTAACAAAATTAGGAATAATACACCAATATTACCAAATAGGTAAAATCAATAGGCAAGCATTTTAGTACCAACAAAGAGGAAAAGTGTTTCAAAGAAGACAAAGTTACGGTGGTGATAGAGGATGGTTTATAAATCAACATAGACCTTACGTTTTTTATAGATGTGGATAGTAATGAAACAAAGCATTTGAGTGTCCACACTATCAAGATAAAGGAAGGAGGCAAGAAGATCGCCTAAGAGTGAATCTAGTTGAGGTTGAGATAAAGGATCAAAATATAGAAGTTACGTTTGTATATGTTGGAGAGAATCTCATGATGAAAAGAACCATGTTCACTTCAAGGAAGGAATAAGTTCATAATAAAAGAGGTGGTGATGCATGGCTATGATCAAATATTTTTTGAATAAGATTTAATTTAAGTGAAAAGGTATGGAAATTGATTATAGATGGTGGTAGTTGTAAAATTATGGTTTCTAAAAAAATTATAGAGACACTAAATATGCAATGTACAAAGCATCCTAATCCTTATTATATTTCATTATTTTAGAAAAGGAATGAAGTTATAATATATAAAAGGTGCTTAATCAAGTTTTTTATAGGAAAAATTTATAATGATGAAATATGGTGTGATGTTTGTCTGATGGATGCATGCCATGTGTTATTGGGAAAAACATGGAAATTTGATAGGAAAGTAATTCATGATAGAGAAAAGAACATGAATAATTTTTTAAAAAGTGGTACAAAGGTAGATTTTTTACCTCCTAAAGAGCAAGAGAAGACAGAAATCATGCTCTCTACTAAAGAATTTATCCAAAATATAATGGTTGCAGGGGTTTTTTTTAATGTATTATTATCAAAGAATGAAGACACAAAATTGGTGTAAACAATAACAAACGTAGAAAGAGTGTTGAAATAATATACATATGTTATACATGATGAGTTACTAAATGGTTTACCATCGAATAGAGATATTCAACATCATATTGATTTGATTCGATGATCAACTCTACCTAATCACTTTGCTTATAAGATGAGTCCAATAGAATATATAGAATAAAAGAAATAGGTTATTGAATTGCTAAAAAAGAAGATAATAAGGGAGAGTATGAGTCCATGTGCAACACCAAAATTGATAACTTTAAATAAAGATAGAGGATGGAGAATGTATGTGGATAGTAGAGAAATTAATAAAATTACAATCAAGTATAGGTTTCCCATAACTCATTTAGATGATCTAATGAATGTGCTCGTAGGAGCAAAATATTTTACCAAGATTGATATAAGGAGTGGTTATTATTAGATTCAAATTCATGAATGATATGAGTGGAAAACTATATTCAAGACTAGGGATGGCTTATATGAGTGGATGGTGATGCTACTCGGATTATCTAATCCATCTAGCACATTTATGAGGTTGATGAATATAGTGCTATGAGAATATATTGATAAGTTTATGGTTTCTTATTTGATGATATTTTTATATTTAGTAAGACTAAAGAAGAACACTTACAAAATTTGAGAATGGTACTGAATTTGTTGAGAAAGGAGAATTTGTATGTAAATATGAAGAAGTGTAGGTTTATAGAGAATAGTTTTGTATTTTTGGGATTTGTAGTTTTAGTAGATGGTTTGAAAAAGGATAAATAAAATATAAAGGCAATTATTGAGTGGTCTATTGTAATAAGAATTATAGAGGTAATAATTTTCCATGGTTTAGAAAATTTTTATAGAAAATTTAGTAGTATTGTGGCACCAATAAAAAATTGCATGAGAGGGAAGGAATTTTTAGGGACTAGAGCAGCCATAGAAAGCTTTAGATTTTTTAGGAATAAGATTATATAATGACCAATTTAAGCATTACCATATTTTTAAAAAGATTTTGAGGTTGATTATGATGCTTCATAAGTGGGAATTAATGTTGTGTTCAGTCAACAAGGAAAACCAATAGCATACTTCAGTGAGAATTGAATGAAGTAAGAACAAAGTATTCTACTTATGATGTTAAAATTTATGCAATTGTACAAGCATTAAGACATTATAGGCATTACCTAGTGCCTAAGGAGTTTATCATATTTATAAATCATGAGGGTTTAAATTATGTGAATACATAAAAGAATTTTAATAGTAGGCATGCAAATTGGGTTTCTTTCTTGTGGGTGTAATTTTTTTTTGAAACATAAATCAATAAAATAGAATCATGTAGCTGATGCATTAAGTAAAAGCATAACATTATTAACTACTATGGTGAGTGGAGTAGTTTAGGAATATAATAATAGGTCTAATAGGTGTTATTCATGATTAGTATTTCATATATAAAGGTTATCTATTTAAAGAGAAACAATTATGCATTCCATTTGGGTCTTTATGAAACTATATAATAAGAGAATTACATAGTGGTGGTTTGGTTGCAAATTTTGGTAGAATGAAGACAATAAATTTGGTGGAGGAAAAGTATTTTTGGAAAAATATGAAGAGAGATGTGAAAAATTATATTTTAAGGTGTAGGATCTGTTAGGTGGATAAAGGACATGCATAAAATACTAGACTATATATGCCATTACTCGTTCCAAGAGGATTATGGATAGATTTAAGTATAGATTTTATGTTGGGATTACCAAACACATAGAGAGGTAATGATTAAATTTTATTTTTTTTAGATAGATTTTATAATATGGTTCATTTCATTGCATGAAAGAAATCCAATGATGCCACTACATTTCCATAATTATTTTTAAGGATATTACAAGATTGCATAGTGTTTCAAAATATATTACTTCATATAGGGACACAAAAAATTTATGTCATTTTTTTAGGACTTTATGGAAGAATATGGGTACTAAGCTATAATTTAGTAGTACATATTACCCTCAAATAGATGGATAGATAGAAATCATGAATATGAGCTTAATAAATTTATTGAGATGCATAGTGGGGGAGAAGCCCAAGTAATGAAACTTGAATTTACCACACGATGAGTTTATATATAATAGTTCAATGAATAGATCAATAGGAAAATCATAATTTTATATTTTTTATAGGTGAAATCTTATGGGTATTTTATATTTTGTATAATTATCAATTGTAGATGAAATTATTAATGATGCAAAAGTGTTTGTAGAGCATATCCAATAGTTTCAAGGAGTAAGAAGAAAGTTATAGGAAAGTAATGAGAAATATAAAGTAGTAGTAAATGTCAGAAGAAGATCTAAGGTATTTGAACAAGGAGAATTGATAATACTTTAGATTTATATGAATTCCATGGAGAGGATGAAAAAGGTGATGAATATGAATAAGTAAATTGATAGTAATAGGTTCCAAAGAAAAAGAAGGAAAAAATAGTGCAAGTTTTGTATATGAAGGAAGTGAGCACAAGACAAAGGAATTATATTAGGTATTTGGTATAATGGGATGGATTATAGTGGGAAGATAAAACTTATATTATATAATTAGAGTTTAATAAAATTTATAAATAAAAATGGTATCAGTATGATTAGGGCAAGTTACATGCACTAAGTTGTTTTTACCTAGAGAAGAATCAATTAGAAAAATAGACCAACCTTCTAAAGGTCATAAATTTTGACCCAAAGCTCTATTTGAGATATTCCATGTGACAAAACAACCATATATAAAATTTATTTTACTATCCTAGGGAGTCCTACCTGATTAGTGATGTTTTTGATATTTTTTAGAGGCCATATGTGATCATCTAAGAATCCAAAATTGTAAATTAATTATTTCTTCATGATTTTTCTATTTTTAAAATTTGTATTTTTTTAGGAGAAAACATTAAATTAAGTTTGATATCATCCCATATGATAGTTTTAACATTTAATATATTTTAGGATATTTTTAGAGCTGCACGTACTTACATGTAAAACTTACAAAAAATAACATGAACTAAAAATAGAAGTTTTTTCTAGATTTTAGTTTTTTCATATTTTTGCATGTCAACTCTAATTATAAGTTGAGGATTTTCAAGCATGGTTTGAGTTTGTAATTATTTTAATTCATTCAATATAATTTATTATTTCTAGAATCTTTACCCAGTGATAATTTATTGTGTTGATTGGTTTTAGGTTCATTATTTGATGTTAGAAAATTTTCAAATTTGGGAGTAAGATGGTGAGAGGATGAGGAGGTATTACGTAGATGAAACAAACTATAAAAGAATTGTAGAGGTAAGTTTAACAATTAAATGAGGTTATCACCAATCAGGGAAGAAGAGAAGGTGGTGATAAAGCTAAGGAAGACACAGATCATGATGAATAAATTTATTAAGAAGAAGAACTACAAGAACAAGCACCATCGATGGAAGAGAGGATGGTTAAATATTTAGAAGGAATAAATGAAGGAATCAAAGATGATTTTATAGATTATGGGGGTAGTTTAAAACTAGAGTTGTTGATATATTAGATGAATTTTATGGAGAAATTCTTTGAGTGGAAGACTATGATAGAAGACAAGAAGGTGAAGTTTTCATGCATGAAATTGAAAGGTCATGTAATGATTTGGTGGGATTACCTATAGAAAGAAAGATAGTGGAAAGGTAAAAAGAATATTAATTTGTGTAAAATATGGATAAGAAGTTGGAGGATAAATTCTGGCATGTGGATTATGTATAAACCCTATACAAAAGATTTAAAATTTTGAGATAAACATACCATAGTATACAAGAGTATATTGATGAAATTTATAAGCTTTCCATATGAGTGGATCATGATGAAATAAAAGAGAAGATAGATGAAATTCGTGTAAATGGTTTAAAATTTTCTATTCAAGATGAATTTAGCATGCATATAATACTTTGTATGGAGGAGACTTATCAATCAGCCTTGAAGGTAGAAGAAAAACAAAATATAATTTTTTTTTTGAAGAACATTTGTTGGTCTATGAATAGGTATATCCCTCCAAATAAGGGACAAGGTGGGTTTAATACCACAAAATATGGGTCTAATACTAATTAAGGTGATTATCACGTGGTGTAGTAAGGCATAATGATAATAAGCAATGGTTTCAATACTAACAAAGAAGAAAAGGGTTTCGGATAAGATGAACTTACGATGGTGCTAGAGAATGGTTTATAAATTAGCACAAATCTTATGGTTGTTATAGATGTGAAGAGGAATGAAACAAATAATTTTAGTGTCCATACTATCAAGATCAAGAAAGGAGGCAAGAAGATATATTGAGAGTGAATATTGTTGATTCTAAGATAGAGGAGTAAAATATTGAAGTTATACTTGTAGATGTTAGAGAGAATCTCATGATGAGAATAACCATGATCAAATATTTTTTTAATAAGATGTACTTTGAGTGGAAATGTATGAAAATTAATTTTACATGGTCATAGTTTTGAAAACATGATTTCTAATGAAATGATAGAGAAACTAAATTTGTAATATGAAAAACATCTTAATCCTTATCAGATTTCATGATTTAAGAAAGTGAATGAATTTATAGTAGATAAAAGTTGATTAATCAAGTTTTCTATAGGAAAATGTTATAATGATAAAATATGGTGTGATGTTATTGTGATGGATGTATGCCATGTGTTATTGGAAAGACCATTAAGTGATTATATCAATAGGAAAATCAATATTTTAGATTATTTATAGGAGAAATCTTATGAGTGTTTTAGATTTGGTAAAATTATCGATTTCAGGTCAAATTAGTGATAATGCAAAAGCATTTGTTGAGCATATGCAACAGTTGAAAGAAATAGTAAGAAAAAAATTGTAGGAAACTAATGACAAATATAAAGAAAAAATATATTTAAAAGGAAGATATAGGGTATTTTAATAATGAGATTTGATAATGGTTTTCTTGAGGAAAGAAAGATTTCCAAAAGGCACATTCAATCAGATGAAGTATAAGAAAATTGGGCCATGCAAAATTGTGAATAAAATAAATGATAATGATTATGAGGTGAGTTTAGAATAGAATTTTGATATATCTCCAATTTTTAATGTTTTAAATTTATATGAGTTGCATGGAGAAGATGATGAAGGTGAAAAATATGAATAATTAAACTAGCATCAACAAGTTCCAATGAAAAAGAAGGAAAAATAGAGTAAGTTTTGGATATGAACATAGTGAGGTCAAGGCAAGTAAATTATAATAGGTATTGGGTATAGTGGGAAGGATTAGAATAAGAAGATAACACTTGAATTGCATAATGGGAGCTATATAAGATTGATAAAGAAAAATGGCAGTAATACAATCAAGGTAACTCACAAGAGCTAAGGTATTTTCAACCAACGGAGAATGGTGTAGAAAAAATAGGCCAACCTTTTGGAGGCAATAACTTTTGACCCATAGCTCCATTTTAGCTCTTCCACAAACCAAAATAATATCTCAAAAATTTAGATTTTATTGTAATAAGTAATACCTATTTAGGGATGTTTTCAACATTTTTCAGAGGCTATATATGATCATCTGAGTTCCAAAATTATAATTTAATTATTTTTTTGAGATTTTTTTTTTATTTTTAGAAATTATATATTTTTATGACCTGATGTAAAATTTAGTTAAATTCATCCCATATGATAATTTTAGCATTTAAAATATTTTTAGATATTTTTATAGTTGTACATGCTTGCAAGTGAAAGTTAATAAAAATAGTAGCTACTAAAAATAGAAGTTTTTTTTTTAGTTTTTTCATTTTTTTGCATTTCAACTCTAATTCTGAGTTGAGTCTTAATTAAGCATGTTTTGTCTTTGTAATTATTTTAAGTAATTCAATGTGAATAAATATAATCTATTGTTTTCATAAGCTTTGCTTATTGATAATTTATTGTGTTGATAGTTTTTGGGTTTATTATCTAATATCAGAGCAAGTTCAAATCTAGGAGTAACACATGGAAAGAGTATGGGGAGGTATTACATAGATGAACTAGACTATATGAGAGATGGAGAGGTAATTTAAATAATCAAAAAAGGTTATCACCAATTAGGGAATAAGATAAGGTGGAGATGAAGCTAAGGAAGACACAAAATGTGATGAATAAATTCATCAAGAAGAAGAACGTCAAGAACAAAAACCATTGTTGGAAGAGAGGATGGTTCAAGATTTATAAAGAAGAAATGAAGTAATCAAGGATGATTTTATACATTATAAGGGTAGTTTAATACCATAGGACTTGATAGATTAGATGAATAGTATGGACAAATATTGAGTGGAAGACTTTAAGAGAAGACAAGAAGGTAAAGTTCACATGCATAAAATTGAAAGGTCATGAAATGATTTGGTGGGCTCACCTATAGAAAAAGAGTCATAGGTAAGGTAAAGAGAAGATTAATTCATGGAAAAATATGGAAAATAAGTTGAAGGAGAAATTTCTTCCTGTGGATTATTCTCAAAACCTCTACAGAAGATTTTAGAATGTGAGGACAAATGATCACAGTATACAAGGGTATATAGATGTATTTTATAAAATTTACATACAAGTCGAGAATGATGAAATAGAAGAGTAGAAAGATAAAAATTATGTAAATGGTTAGAAATTTTCTATTTAATATAAATTAAGCACGAATAGAATACTTTACATAGAGGAGGATTATCAATTAATCTTGAAGGTTGAAGAAACACAAAATAAACAAAATCTCAGAAGAACATCTCTTGGTCCAAGAAGAGGTGGATCCCCTCAAAATATGGGTCAAGGTGGGTTTAATACAACTAGATGTGGGTTTAATACTAATATAGGTAAATCATCAAATCGTGTAGAAAGGGAAGATGACAATAGGTAAGAGTTTTAATACCAACAAAGAGGAAGAGGGTTTTAGAGAATATGAGGTTACAGTGGTACTGGAGGATGGTTTTAAAATCAACATAGATTTTATGTTTGTTATAGATGTGGATAAAAAGTTCACATAGTGTTTAAGTTTTCACACTCTCAATATAAAGAAAGGAGGCAAGAATATTTCCTTAGATTGAATCTAGTCGAGGGTGAGATAGAGGATAAAAATATTAAAATTACATATGTAGATGTTGGAGACAATCTCATGATGAGAAGAACCAAGAACTCTCCAAACAAGGAAGAAGTGTAGAATGAATAAGGTGGTGATGTAAGGATATGATCAAATCCTTTTTGAATAAGATGTACTTTAGGTTGAAAGGTATGTAAAGTAATTATAGATGGTGGTAGTTGTGAAAATATGGTTTATAAATAAGTGATATAGAAACTAAATTTTCAATGTGAAAAAATGCCAAATCCTTATCAGATTTCATGGTTTAAGAAACTAAATGAAGTTATAGTAGATAAAGGGAATGAATGTGTGTGGATATTAGGGATATTAATAAAATTATAATCAAATATATTTTTCGTATACCTCATTTAGAAGATATGATGGATGTGCTTATAGGAGTAAAATATTTTACCAAGATTGATCGAAGGAGTGGATATTAGCAAATTGAAATTGGTGAAGGAGATTAGTGTAAAACTACATTCAAGACTACAGATGGCTTGTATGATTAGACAATGATCCCATTTGGATTATCTAATTCATTTAACACATTTATGAGGGTGATGAATACAGTGCTAAAAGAATATATTGGTAACTGTTTTGTTGTTTATTTTGATGATATTTTGATATTCAGTAATAATAAACAAGAACACTTCAAACATTTTAGAATGGTACTTGATTTTTTAAGAAACGATAAGTTGTATGTAAATTTGAAGAAGTGTAGGTTCATACATAATATTTTGGTATTTTTAGGATTTATAGTTTCAGTAGATGGTGTAAGAATGGATGAAGAAAAGATAAAGACAATTATTGAGTGGCCTATTCCAATAACCATTAGAGAGGTAATAAGTTTTCATGGTTTAGTAACTTTTTATAGAAAATATATTAAAAGATTTATTAGTATTATGACATCAATAAAATACTATATCAGAGGGAAAGAATTTGCATAGACTAGAGCAACCATATAAAGTTTTGAATTGGTGATGTGCTGAGTCAATAAGGAAAGCCAATAGCATATTTTAGTGACAAATTGAATTAGGTAGGAATAAAGTATTCTACTTATCATATTGAACTTTATGTAATTATACAAGGATTATGACATTAAAAGCATTACCTAGTTCCTAAGGAGTTTATCCTATTTATAAATCATGGGGATTTATATTATGTGAAAACATAAAACAAGTTGAGTACTAGTCATGCAAAGTGGGTTTATTTTTTGTCGGGGTATACTTATATTTTGAAAAATAAATCAAGAAAACATATTTAGGTAGCTGATGAATTGAATAAAAAAGAGATTTATTCACTACTATGGTGAGTGAAGTAGTTGGATTTGAAGCTATCAAATATTTATATAATATTGATCCATATTTTGACAAGGAAGTTGAGCAGTGCAAGAACCCATTAACAGGTGAGACATATTCTATTCATGATGATTATCTTATAAAAGAAGATTATCTCTTCAAAGAGAGAAAATTATGCTTTCTAGTTGGGTTTCTATGAGATAATATAATAAGATAATTACATAGTTGTGGTTTGGTTAGACATTTTGGTAAAGATGAAGATAATAGATTTGGTGGAGGAAAACTATTTTTTTCAACGATGAAGTGAGATATGAAAAGGTATGTTTCAAGGTGTAGGATCTATCAGGTGTCTAAAAGACATGCACAAAATACTAAACTATACATTCCATTAGCAGTTTCAAGAGGACCATGGATAGATTTGAGTATGGATTTTATGTTGAGATTTCCAAATAGATAGAGAGTTAATCATTCAATTTTTATTATTGTAGATATATTTTTTAAAATGGTTAACTTCATTGCATGTAATAAAACCAATGATACCACTAGAGTTATAAAATTATTTTTTAAAGATATTGTGAGATTGCATGGTGTTCCAAAAACTATTACTTCAAATTGGGACATGAAATTTATATGTCATTTTTGGAAGATTTTGTGGAATAATATGTGTACTAAGATATAATTCAATAGTGTGTATCACCCACAAATAGATGGAAAGATATAAGTTATGAATATGAGCAGTCAAAATTTACTGAGATGCATTGTTGGAGAAAAGCCCTAGTAATGAGACTTGACTTTACCACAAGATGAGTTTTCATGAAATAGTTTAGTAAATATATCAATAGGAAAATCACCATTTAAGATTATTTATGAAATAAATCTTATGGGTTTTTTATATTTGGTATAATTAGCAATTGTAAATTGAATTATTGATCATACAAGAGCATATGTCGTAATTGCAAGAAGGAATAAGGAGAATGTTGCAGGAAAGTAATGAGGAATATAAAGTAGTAGTAGACTTCAGAAGAAGATCCAATTTATTTGAATAAGGAGAGTTGTAAATGGTTTAATTGAGTAAATAAAGATTTCCAAAATTCACATACAATAATTTGAAGTACACAAAAATTGGGCCATACAGAATTGTAAAAAACCCAATGATAATACTTATAAGGTGAGTTTACCAAAAAAATTTGATATATCTCTAGTATTTAATGTTTTATATTTATATTGATTCCATGTAGAAGATGATGAATGTGAAAAAGATGAATAAGTAAATTGATAGTAGTAGGTTATAAATAAAAATAAGGAAAAAATAGTGCAGGTTTTGGATATGAAGATTGTGATTACAAGGTAAGGGAATTATAACAAGTATTAGGTTCAATGGGAAGGATTAAAGAAAGACGAAAAAACTTATATTAAATAATGGGAGTTGAATAATAATGATAAATAAAAATATTAGTAATACAATTAGGGCAACTCACAGGAGCTAAGATGTTTTCAACCAGAGGAGAATGATGCAAAAAAAATAGGCCAACCTTTAGGTGTCCATACTTTTTACCCATAGCTCCATTTGATATCTTCCACCCACCAAAATGACCATCTTGAAAATTTCATTGATTTCATAAGAAGTTTTAACTACTTAGTGATGTTTTATATATTTTTTGGAGGCTATTTGTGATCATTTGAGGATGTGAAATTACAATTTAATTATTTTTTTAAATATTTTTCTATTTTTATAAATTATATTTTTCGTGGTACAAATGTTAAATTTAATTGAATTTCATTATATAAGATAATTTCAATATTTAAAATACTTTAATAAATTTTTAGAGATTTATGCACTTGCATGTGAAACTTACTATAAATAGTAGCTACTAAAAATAGAATTTTTTTTTTAGATTTTAGTCTTTTTGAATTTTTGTATGTCAAATCTAATTTTGAGTTGAGGATTATTTAATAATGTTTTGAGTTTGTAATTACTTTAAGTCATTCAACATAAATAAATACAAGTTATTATTTTCAAAATCTTTGCCTATTGATAATTTATTGTCTTGATAGTCATCAAGTTCATTATCTGGTATTAGAACAAGTTCAAATTTAGGAGGAGTAAGACATGGAAAGAGGATGAGGAGGTATTGAATAGATGAATTAGAATATATAAGAGATATAGAGGCAAGTTTAATAATTAACATAAATCAAGGAAGACATAACTCATGATGAATAAATTAAAAAATAAGAACCTCAAGAATAGCCACCATCGATGGAAGAGAGAATGGTTTAAGATTTTGAAAAAAAAAATAAAGGAATAAAGGTAATGTTCCAGATTATGGGAGTAGTTTAAAACTAGATGAGTTGATAGACTAGATGAATAGCATGGAGAAATTCCTGGAGTGGAAGAATATGAGAGAAGATAAGAATGTAAAGTTTACATGCACAAAATTGAAAGGTCATGCAATGATTTCATGGGATCACATATAGAAAGAGAGATAGAAGAAAGGTAAAGAGAAGATTAATTCATGGAAAAAGATGGAAAAAAATTGAGGGAGAATTTTTTTTTGTGTGGATTATGTACAAACCTTATACAAAAGATTTTAGAATTAAAGGAAAAAAGATCATAGTATATAAGAGTATACAAATGAATATTATAAGATTTACATATGAGTAGATCATGATGAAATATAAGAATAAATAGATTTAATTTACATAAATGGTTTTAAATTTTTTATTCAATATGAATTAAGTATGCATAGAATACTTTTCGTGGAGGAGACTTATCAACTACATTTGAAGGTAGAAGAAAAATAAAATAGAGAGAATTTTGGAGCAATGTCTCTTGGTCCAAGAAGAGGAATATCCCCTCCAAATAGTGGATGAGATGGGTTTAATACCACTAGAGGTGGGTCTAATACTAATAGAGGTGAACCATCACATGGTGTAGAAAGGTAAGATGATAATAGGTAAGGGTTTTAAAGAGGATGAGGTTATGGTGGTACTAGAAGATGGTTTTTAAATAAGCAAAAATCTTATGTTTATTATAGATGTGGATAAGTAGAGAATAATCATTTGAGTGTCCACACTATCAATATCAATAAAAGGTACAATAAGATTGGCCAAGAGTGAATTTAGTTGAGGCTAAGATAGCGAATGAAAATATTTAAGTTGCACTTGTAGATATTGGAGAGAATCTCATGATGAGAAGAAGCATGATCACTCCAAAGAAGCAAAAAGTGAAGAATAAATAAGGTGGTGAGGCATGGCTAGGATCAAATATTTTTTGAATAAGTTGTACTTTGGGTGGAAATGAATGCAAAGTAATTATAGATGTTGGTAGTTGTAAAAATATTTTTTATAAACAAATGATAGAGAAACTAAATTTGTAATGTGAAAATCATCCTAATCCTAATATGATTTTTTGTTTTAATAAAGGGAATGAAGTTACAGTAGATAAAAGGTGCTTAATCAAGTTTTCTATAGGAAAAAGTTATAATGATGAAATATGGTGCGATGTTATTCTGATGGATGCATGCCATTTTTTTTTGGGAATACCATGATAATTTGATATAAAATTATTTCATGATGGAGCGAAAAGAAATACACTTTTTGGAAAAGTGGTACAAAGGTTGTTTTGTTACCTCTTAAAGAGGAAGAGAAAATAGAAATCATGCTCTCTACTTAAGAATTTATCAAATAAATGAAGGTGGCAAGTTATTATTTTGTATTAGTAACAAAGAATGAAGACATAGAAATGGTGAAAATACCAAAAAAAGTAACAAGAGTGCTGAAATAATATGCAAATGTTATGCCTGATGAGTTACTAGATGGTTTATCATCGAAGAGAGATATTCAACATCATATTGATTTGATTTAAGGATTAGCTCTACCCAATCAAGTAGATTATATGATGATTCCAATAGAACATGTAGAATTAAATAAACATGTTACTAAATTTTTAAGAAATAAGGTAATAAGGGAGAGTATGAGTCCATGTGCAATGTCAATGTTTCTAACTCTAAAGAAATGTAGAGGATGGATAATGTGTGTGGATAGTAGGGTAATTAATAAAATTACAATCAAGTATATGTTTCCTATACCTCCTTTAAATGATGTGATGGATGTGCTTTTAGGAGAAAAATATTTTAACAATATTTTATCTAAGGAGTGGTTTTTATTAGATTTGAATTCGTGAAAAAGATGAGTGGAAAATTACATTCAAAACTAGGGATGGATTATATTAGTGGATGATGATGCAAATAAGATTATTTAATGTATATATCACATTTATGAGGGTGATGAATATTATGATATGAGAATATATTGGTAGGTTTACTGTTGTTTATTATTATATTTAGAAAAACTAAAAAAGAACACTTACAACATTTGACAATGGTACTAAATTTGTTAAGAAAGAGAAGTTGTATGTAAATTTGAAGAAGTGTAGGTTCATGCAGAATAGTTTGGTATTTTTGGGATTTATAGTTTTAGTAGATGGTGTGAGAATGGATGTAGAAAAGATAAATACAATTATTGAGTGACCTATTCCATGAAGAATTATAGAGGTAAGATATTTCCATGGTTTATCAAATATTTATAGAAGATTTGTTAAAATATATAGTAGTTTTGTGGCACCAATAAAATATTGCATGAGAGTGAAGGATTTTACATGGACTAGAGTAGGCACAAAAAGCTTTGAATTTTTTAGGAAGAAGATTATAAAAATTCTAAATTTAGTATTACCAGATTTTTAAAAAGTGTTTGAGGTTGATTGTGATTCTTCATTTGTGGGAGTTCATCATGTGTTGAGTCAAGAAGGAAAGACAATAATTTTTTTTAGTGAGAAATTCAATTAAGTATGAAAAAAGTATTGTAATTATGATTTTGAAAATTATGTAATTGTATAAGCATTAATACATTAGAGGCATTACCTAGTGCCTAAGGAGTTTATCATATTTACAGCTCATGAGGCTTTGAAGTATCTGAATACACAAAATAAGTTTAATAGTAGGCGTACAATGTGGGTTTCTTTCTTGGAGGGGTATACTTTGGTTTTCAAACATAAATTAGGAAAAAAATTTATGTAGATATTGCATTGATCAAGAGAGTATCATTACTAACCAATGTGGTGAGTTAAGTAGTTGTATTTGAAGATATCAAAGAATTATATGACATTGATCCATATTTTGTCAAGTTAGCTGAATAGTGTGGTAATCCACTAACAAGTGGGATAGATGTTATTCATGACTAGTATATTATAAAATAAGTTTATCTCACCAAATATAAACAATTATGTATTCTAATTGGGTCTTTATGAGACAATATAATAAAAGAATTACATAGTGGTGGTTTGGCTGGACATTTTGGTAATATAAAGACAATAGATTTGGTGGAGGAAAAATATTTTAGGCCAAATATAGTGACATGAAATTTATAAGTCATTTTTGGAGGAATTTATGGAATAATATGGGTAATAATCTATAATTTAGTATTGCATATCACTCAAAAAAAAAAAAATTATGATAGAATTTGTGAAGAAGAGCTTGAAAAAATTATTGAGATGCATAATGGGAGAGAAGATTAAGAAATGTGACTTGGATTTACCCCAAACTAAGTTTGCATATAATAGTTTAGCGAATAGATCAATAAAAATATCACCATTTCATATTTTTTATGGGAAAAATCATATGGATAGTTTATATTTGGTAGATTTACTAATTGTAGATCAAATTAGTGATGATGCAGAAGCATTTGCAGAGTGTATGCAATTGTTGTAATAAGGAGTAAGAAGAAAGTTGTAGGAAAGTAATGAGAAATATAAAGTAGAACTACATGTCAAAATAAGATACAAGAAATTTTATGGAGTGTTTTTAATGGTTTACTTGAGGAAATAAATATTTCCAAAAGGCACGTACAACAAGTTGAAGTACAAGAAAATTGGGCCATGCAGAATTGTCAAGAAAATCAATGATAATGTTTATGAGGTGAGTTTACCATAATTTTTTTTATATATCTACAGTATTTAATGTTTAAATTCATATGAATTCCACAAATAATATGATGAATGTGATGAAGATGAATAGTTAAATTGGTAGTAACAAGTTCCAAAGAGAAAGAAGGAAAAAATAGTGTATGTTTTGAATATGAAGACAATGAGCGTAACACAAGGGAATTATAACAGGTATATGGTATAGTATAATGTATTAAAGCAAGAAGACAACACTTAAATTATAGAATAGGAGATGAATAATATTAATAAATAAAAATTGTGGTAGTATAATTAGGGCAACTTGCAAGAGTTGACTTGTTTTCAACCAGAGGAGAATGATGCAGAAAAAATAAGTCAATCTTTTAGAGGACATAACTTTTGACTCATAGATCTATTTGAGCTCTTCCATGCACCAAAATGATAGTCTAAAAAATTTTATTTCTTTACTAAGAATTCATACCTACTTAGGTATGTTTTGATATTTTTTGGAGGCCATAAGTGATCATCTAAAGGTCCAAAATTATAATTTAATTATTTTTTTTAGAAATTGTATATTTTTAGGACCAAATGTTAACTTCAATTACATTTCATCCCATACTATAATTTTATCATTTAGAATATTTTAGGATATTTTTAGAGATACACATACTTACATGCAAAACTTACTAAAAATGTTAGCTATTAAAAGTAGAAGTTTTGTTTAGATGTTAGTTTTTTCAAATTTTTGAATGTCAAATCTAATTCCAAGTTGAGGATTATTTAAGAATTGTTCGTGTTTATAATTATTTCAATTAATTTAATATGAATCATAAGTGTTATTATTTTTAGAGGCTTTACCTATTTATAATTTATTGTCTTGATAGTTTTCAGGTTCATTATTTGGTATTAAATCAAGTTCAAATATGGGAGGATAAGACATGGTGAGAGGACAAGTAGGTATTTCATAGATGAACCAGAATATATAATAGCTATAGAGTTAATTTGAAAAATTAATATATGTTATCACCAACAAAGGAAGAAGAGAAGGTGGTGATGAAATCGAAGAAGACACAGATCATGATGAAGAAATTTAGAAAGAAAAATAATAGAAAGAACAACCACCATCGATGGAAGAGAGGATGGTTTGGGATTTCGAAGGAAGAAATGAAAGAATCAATGTTGATATTATAGATCATGGGGGAAGGTTAAAACCAGAGAGTTGATAGATTGGATTAATAGCATGGATAAATTCTTTCAATTGAAGACTATAAGAGAAGATAAGGTAAAGTTGGCATTCATAAAATTGAAAGGTCATGTAATGATTTGGTGGGATCACTTCAAAAAAGAGAAATAGAGGAAAAGTAAAGAGAAGATTAATTCATGGAAAAATATTTAGAAAATTTTGAGGGAGAAATTTCTTCATGTGGATTATGCATAAGTCCTATACAAAATATTTCAAAATTTGAGGCAAAAAGATCACAATATACAAGAGTATATAGATGAATTTTATAATCTTTCCATATGAGTGGAGCCTGATGAAACATAAGATAAGATGGTTTCAAGTATATAAATGGTTTTAAATTTTATATTAAAAATGAATTAAGAATGAATATAATACTTTTCATGGAGGAGGCTTATCACTTATCTTTTTCAGGTAGAAGAAATATAAAATAGACATAATTTTACAAGAATATCTCTTGGTCCAAGAAGTTTTGGACCCAATCCAAATAGGGGATGAGGTGGGTTTAATACCACAAGAGGTGGGTCTAATACCAATATATGTGAATAATAATGTGGTGTAGAGTGGAAATATGATAATAGGTAAGGCATTCAATAACAACAAAGAGGAAGAGGGTTTCAGAGAGGATGAGGTTCCAGTGGTCCTAGAGGATGGTTTTTTAATTAGTATAGATCTTATGTTTTTTATATATGTGAAGAATAAGGGCACATATAATTTAAGTTTCCACACTATAAAGATCAATAGAAGAGGAAAGAAGATCACCTAAGAGTGAATCTAGTTCAGGCTGAGATAGAGGAGAAAATATTGAAGTTGTACTTACTGATGTTGGAGAGAATCTCATAATGAGAAGAACCATGATCACTCCAAAGAAGGAAAAAGTGAAGAATGAAGAAGGTGGTGATTCATGGCTATGATCAAATATTTTTCAAACAAGACTTACTTCGAGTGGAAAGGTATGCAAAGTAATTATAGATTGTGTTAGTTACGAAAATATGATTTTTAAAGAAATGATAGAGAAACTAAATCTACAATGTGAAAAGCATCTTAATCCTTATTGGATTTCATGGTTTAATAAAAGGGATGAAGTTATAATAGATAAAATGTGCTTAATCAAGTTTTATATATGAAAAAACTATAATGATGAAATATGATGTGATGTTATTTTGATGGATGCATGTAATGTGTTATTAGGAAGACCATGTCAATTTGATAATAAAGTAATTCATGATAGAATAAATAACACGTACACTTTTTGGAAAAGTGGTATAAAGGTAGTCTTTTTACCTATTAAATAGGAAGATAAGATATAAATCATTCTCTCTAATAAATAATTTATCCAAGATATCAAGGTGAAAGATTGTTGTTATGTATTAGTAGTAAAGAATGAAGACACAAAAGTGGTGAAAATACCGAAAAAGGTAGAAAGAGTGTTGAAATAATATGTATATGTTATGCCTAATGAGTTACCATATGGTTTACCACCAAAGATAGATATTCAAAATCATATTGATTTAATTTTATGATCATCTCTACCCAATCAAGTAGCTTATAGGATGAGTCCAATAGAACATGTAAAATTAAATAAACAGGTTACTGAATTGATAAGAAAGGACATTAGGGAGAGTATGAGTCCATGTGTAACACCAAATTTTTTAACTCTAAACAAATATGGATGATGTATAATGTGTGTGGATAGTAGGGATATTAGTAAAATTATAATCAAGTATAGTTTTTCTATACATCATTTAGATGATATGATGGATGTGATTATAGGAGTAAAGTCATTTTCCAAGATTGATTTGAGTGGTTATTATTAGATTTTAATTATTGAAGGAGATCAGTGCAAAACTATATTCAACACTATAGATGGATTATATGACTAGATGGGTATGTCATTCAAATTATCTAATTCACCTATCACATTTATAAGGGTGATGAATATTATGATATGAGAATATGTTGATATTTTTATGGTTGTTTATTTTTATGATATTTGGATATTCAATAAGACTAAAAAAACTTATAACATTTGATAATGATAATATAGTTATTAAGAAAGAAGAATTTGTATGTAAATTTGAAGTAAGTGCAAGTTCATGCAGAATAGTTTGGTATTTTTAGGATTTGTAGTTTTTGTAGAAGGTGTGAGAATATATGAATAAAAAGATAAAGATAATTATTTAGTTGCCTATTCCAATAAACATTATAGATGTAAGAAGTTTTCGTGGATCATCAAATTTTTATAGAAAATTTATTAAATTATTTTTGTAGTATTGTGGCACCAATAACAAATTGCATGAGAGGGAAGGAATTTGCATGGAATAGAGTAGCCATAGAAAGATTTGAATTTTTAAAGAAGAAGATTATAGAAGGACCAATTTTAGAATTACCATATTTTTAAAAAGTATTTGAGATTGATTGTGATGCTTCATTTATGGTAATTTGTATTACGCTAAGTCAAAAAGGAAAGCCAATAACATATTTCAGTGAGAAATTGTATGAAGTAAGAACCAAATATTCAACTTATGATGTTGAAATTTATGAAATTTTACAAACATTAAGACATTGGATTCATTACCTAATGCCTAAATATTTTATCCTATCTACTGATCATGAGGCTTTGAAGTATGTGAATACACAAAGGATGTTGAATAGTAGGCATGCAAAGTGGGTTTCTTTATTTAAGTTGTATACTTTTGTTTTGAAATGTAAATTAGGAAAATAGATTAGGTAGTTGATGCATTGATAAGGAGAGTAGCATTATTAACTACTATGATGAGTGAAGTAGTTGTATTTAAAGGTATCAAATAATTTTATGATACTGATCCATATTTTTTCAAGGTAGTTGATTAGAGCAAGAATCCATTAATAGGTGGGATAGATTCTATTCATGATGAGTATATTATACAAGAAGGTTATCTCTTCAAAGAAAATTGATTATGCATTCTAGTTGGGTCTCTACAATAAAATATAATAAGAGAATTAGATAGCGGTGGTTTGGCTAAACATTTTGCTAAGATGAAGACAATCGATTTGGAGGAGGAAAAGTATTTCTAGCAAAAGATGAAGTGAGATGTGACAAGGTATGTTTTAAGGTGGAAGATCTATAAGGTGGATAAAGTACATGTAAAAAATACTAGATTATACATGTCATTACCAGTTCTAAGAGGACCATGGATAGATTTGAGTATGGATTTTATGATGGGGTTATCAAACACACAGACAAGTAATGATTCAATTTTTGTTGTTGTAGATAAATTTAATAAAATGGTTCATTTCATTGAATGTAAGAAAACCAATGATGCCACTAAAGTTGTAAAATTATTTTTAAAGGATATTGTGAGATTGCATGGTGTTCTAGAAACTATTACTTCAAATAGGGACTTAAAATTTCTAAGTCATTTTTGGAGGCATTTGTGCAATAATATGGTTACTAATCTATAATTTAGTAGTGTGTATCATACAAAAATAGATGGAAAGATAACATATGTGAATAGGAGATTGGGAAATTTATTGAGATGCATAGTTGTAGAGAACCCCAAGCAATAGGACTTGGATTTCCCACAAGATAAATTTGCATATAATATTTCATTGAATAGATCAATATAAAAATAACCATTTCAAATTGTTTATGCAAGAAATAATATGGGTGTTTTAGACTTGGTAAAATTATTGATTGCAGATCAAATTAGTGATAATGCAAAAGCATTTGTAGAGTATATGCAACAATTTTGAGGAGTAAAAAGAAAGTTGTAGGCAAGTAATGAGAAATATAAAATAGTATCATATATCAAAATAAGATCAAAGTTATTTTAATAATGAGAGTTGGTAATGGTTTACTTGAGGAAATAAAGATTTCCAAAAGTCACATACAACAAGTTGAAGTACAAAAAAATTGGGCCATGCATAATTATGTAAAAAATTAATGGTAATTCTTATGAGGTGAATTTATCACATAATTTTGATAATATATTATATTTAATGTTTTAGATTTATATTAATTTCATGGATAAGATGATGAAGGTGATGAAGATGAAGAAGTAAATTTGTAGCAATATGTTCCAAAGAAAAATAAAGAAAAAAATAGTGTTGGCTTTGAATATGAAGATAGTGAGCACAAGGAAAGGGAATTATAATATGTATTTGGTATAGTGGGAAGGATTACACCAAAAATATAACATTTCAATTATAGAATGGGAGTTGAATAATATTGATAAATAAAAATATTAGCAATATAATCAAGGTAACTCGCAAGAGCTGAGCTATTTTCAACCAAAGGAGAATGATGTAGAAAAAATAGGACAACCTTTCAAAGGCCATAAATTTTGACCCATAGCTCTATTTGAGATCTTTCATGAACCAAAATAACCATATTGAGAATATAATTGATGTCCTATAAGTCCAACTTGATTAGGGATACATGATCATCTGAGGGTCCAAAATTATAATTTAATTATTTTTTTGGGAATTTTCTATTTTTTATAAATTACATATTTTTAGGAATAGACGTTAACTTTAGTTGAATTTGGTTTCATAAGATAATTTTAATATTTCATGGAATTTATAGAGCTTCATGCGCTTGCATGTGAAACTAAAAATAACAGCTGCTAAAAATAAAAGTTTTTTTTTAGATTTTAGTTTTTTTGAATTTTTACATGTCAACTATAATTCTAATTTGAGGCTTATTTTATAAATTATATATTTTTCAGAATAGACATTAAGTTCAGTTGAATTTGGTTTCATATGATAATTTTAATATTTTAAGGAATTTATAGAGCTTCATGCCCTTGCATGTTAAACTAAAAATAACAACTGCTAAAAATAGAAGTTTTTTTTAGATTTTAGTTTTTTTGAATTTTTACATGTCAACTCAAATTCTAATTTGAGGCTTATTTAATCATGGTTTGGGTTTTTAATTATTTCATGTCATTAAATATGAATCAATATAGGTTATTATTTTCAGAATCTTCACCTATTGATAATTTATGATCTTGATAGTTTTTGGGTTCATTATCTAGTATTAGAACAAGTTTGAATCTGAGAGGAGGAAGACATGGTGAGAGGATGAGGTGGTATTTTGTAGATAAACTAGACTATACAAGAACTATAGAGGCAAGTTCAATAATTAAAAGAGGTTATCACCACTTAGGGAAGAAAGGAAGGTGGTGGTGAAGTTGAGGAAGACATAGATCATGATAAATAAACTTAACAAGAAGTAGAATAGTAATAATAGCCACCATCAATTGAAATGATGATGGTTTGATCTTTAGAAGGAAGAAATGAAGGAATCAAGGTTAATTTTTGAGATTATGGGGGTAGTTTAAAACTAGAGGAGTTGAAAGATTGGATGAATAACATGGATAAATTCTTTGAGTGGAAGACTATGAAATAAGATAAGAAGGTAAAGTCCACATGCATAAAATTTAAATGTCACTTAATGATTTGGTAAGATCACATGCAAAGAGATTAATCGAGGAAATTTACATAGAAGATTAATTCATTAAAAAGTATAGAGAAGCTGAGGGAGAAATTTCTTCTTGTGGATTAAGCACAAACCCTATACAAAAGATTTAAAAATTTGAGGCTAAAAGATCATAATATATAAGAGTATATAGAAGAATTGTATAATATTTCCATATGAGTGGATCATGATGAAATAGAAGAGTAGATGGCCAGAATGTATTAAATAGTTTGAAAATTTCTAATTAAGATGAATTAAGCATACATAGAATTCTTTGCATGGAAGAGGCTTATCAATTAGCTTTGAAGGTAGAAGAAAAATAAAATAGATAAAATTTCAAAAAAAACATCTCTTGGTCCAAAAAGAGGTGGATCCCCTCCAAATAGGGGACTAGGTGGGTTTAATACCACTAGAGGTAGGTCTAATACCAATAGAGTTTAATCATCACATTGTGTAGAAACGAAAGATGATAATAGGTAAGGGTTTCAATACCAACAAAGAGGAAGAGGATTTCAAAGAGGATGAATTTTTGGTGGTGCTAGGGAATGGTTTCCAAATTAGTGTAGATCTTATGTTTATTTATAGATTTGGATAAGAAGGGCACATAACATTTGAGTGTTCAAACTTTCAAGATCAATAAACGAGGAAAGAAGATCACCCAAGAGTGAATCTAGTTGAGGTTTAGATAGAGGAGCAAAATATTTAATTTGGACCTATAGATGTTGGAGAGAATCTCATGATGAGAAAAACCATGATTGCTCCAAGGAAGGAACAAGTGCAGAATAAAGAATGTGGTGATGCATGGCTGCAATAAAATATTTTTTAGACAAGATGTACTTCACATGGAATGGTACGCAAAGTAATTATAGATGGTTTTATTTTTGAAAATATGGTTTATAAATAAATGATAGGGAAACTAAATATTCAATTTTAAAAGCATCCTAATTATTATTAGATTTCATGCTTTAAGAAAGGGATTGAAGTTAGAGTAGACAAAAGGTATTTAATCATGTTTTCTATCTGAAAATGTTATAATGATGAAATATGTTGTGATGTTATTTTGATGGATACATGTAATGTGTTATGGGGAAGACCATGGAAATTTGATAAGAAAAATTTGTCATGATGGAGCAAATAACATGTACACTTTTTGGAAAGGTGGTACAAAGGTATTTTTGTTAGCTCTTAAAGAGGAAGAGAAGATATAAATCATGCTCTTTCATAAATAATTTATCTAAGATATGAAGGTGTAGGTTGTTTTTATGTATTATTATTCAAGAATGAAGACACAAAAGTGGTGTAAATACCAATAGAAGTAGCAAGAATATTGAAAGAATATGCAAATGTTATGCCTGCTAATTTACTAGATGGTTAACCACCAAAGATAGATATCTACCATCATGTTATTTTGATTCCAGGATTAGCTCTAATCAATCAAGTAAATTATAGGATGATTCCAATAAATCTTACATAATTAAATAAATAGGTTACTAAATTACTAAGAAACATAGTAATAAGGGAGAGTATGACTCCATGTGCAACACCAACATTACTAACTATAAGAAACATAGAGTATGGAGAATGTGTGTGGATAGGAGGTTAATTAATAAAATTATAATCAAGTATAAGTTTCCTATACCTCATTTAGATGATATGATGGATGTGATTGCAAGAGCCAAAAAAATTTACCAAGATTGATCTAAGGATTTGTTATTATCAGTTTTGAGTTCATGAAGGAGATGAGTGTAAAATTGCATTCAAGACTAGGGATGGCTTATATGAGTAGATGGCGATGTCATTTAGATTATCTAATGCACCAATCACATTTATGAGGGTGATGAATATAGTGATATGATAATATATTGTTTAGTTTGTGTTTATTTATTTTGAAGTTATTTTGATATTTAGTAAGACTAAGTAAGAACACTTACAACATTTGAGAATGGTAGTAGATTTATTAAGAAAGTAGTTTTCTATGTAAATTTGAAGAAGTGTAGGTTTCTATAGAATATTTTGGTATTTTTGAGATATGTAGTTTCAGTAGATGGTGTGAGAGAGGATGAAGAAAACATAAAAGAAATTATTGAGTGTCCTATTCCAATAAGCATTATAGAGGTAATAATTTCTCATGGTTTACGAAATTTTTAAGGAAATTTTATTAAACATTATAGTAGTATTATGGCACCAATAATAGATTTCATGAAAGAGAATAAATTTACATGGACTAGAGAAGCCACATAGAGATTTGAATTATTTTTTAAAATTATAGAAAGACTAATTTTAGAATTATTAGATTTTCACAAAGTGTTTGAGGTTGATTGTGATGCTTCATTTGTGGGAATAATTATTGTGTTGATTTAAGAAGGAAATTCAATAGCATATTTCATTGAGAAATTTAATAAATTAAGAAAAAAGTATTCTACATATGATGTTAAACTTTATGTAATTGTAAAAACATTAAGACATTGGAAGCATTACCTGGTTCCTAAGGAGTTTATCCTACTTACAAATCACAAGGATTTCAAGTATGTGAATACAAAAAGGAAGTTGAATAGTAAGCATGCAAAGTGGATTTATTTTTTATAGGGGTATACTTTTGTTAAGAAACAAAAATCAAGAAAAGAGAATCAGGAAACTGATGCATTGAGTAGGAGAGTAGCATTATTAACTATTATGGTGAGTGAAGTAGTTGGATTTGAAGGTATAAAAAAATAATATGATACTAATCCACATTTTGAAAAGGTAGCTTAGTAGTGAAAGAATATATTAAAAGGTGGGAAATATGATATTCATGATGAGTATCTTATACCAGAAGGTTATCTCTTCAAAGAGAAACAATTATGCATTCCAGTTGGGTCTCTAAGAGACAATATAATAAAAGAATTACATAGTGGTGGTTTTGCTAGACATTTTGGTAAGATGAATACAGTAGATTTAATGGATGAAAATTATTTTTGTCCAAAGGTGAAGAGATATATGACAAGGTATGTTTAAAGGTGTAGGATTTTATAGGTGTTTAAAAGACACGCACAGAATACTAGACTATACATGACATTACTGGTTCCAAGAGGACCATGGATAGATTTGTGTATGGATTTTATGTTGGGATTACAAGACACATAGAGAGGTAATGATTCATTTCTTATTATTGTAGATAGATTTTTTAAAATGGTTCATTTTATTGCATGTAAGAAAACCAATGATGACACTAGAGTTGCAAAATTATTTTTTAAGGATATTGTGAGATTGCATGTTGTTCCAAAAGCTATTACTTTAGATAGGGAATTGAAGTTTATAAGTAATTTCTAGAGGAAATTGTGGAATATTACGGGTACTAAGATACAATTTAGTAGTAGATATCATCCAAAAATAGATGGAAAGATAGAAGTTGTGAATAGGAGCATGGGAATTTTATTGAGATGCATAGTGGGAGGGAAGCCCAAGCAATGAGACTTGGATTTATAAAAAGTTGATTTTTCATATAATAGTATAGTGAATAGATAAATATAAAAATTCTCATTTTATATTGTTTATAATAGAAATCATATGGATGTTTTAGATTTAGTATAATTTTTTATTACAGATCAAATTAGTGATTATGCAAAAGCATTTGCAAAGAATACACAGAAGTTGCAAGGAGTAAGAAGAAAATTGAAGGAAAGTAATGAGAAATATAAATCAGTAGTATATGTCATAATAATATGTAAGGTATTTGAATAAATAGAGTTGGTATTAGTTTACTTGAGGAAAGAAAGATTTCAAAAAGGCATATACAAGTTGAAGTACAAGAAAATTGGGCCATGCAAAATTGAGAAAAAAATAAATGATAATGCTTATGAGGTGAGTTTAAAATGTAATTTAAATATATCTCATGTATTTAATGTTTTATGTTTATAATGTCATGGATAAGATGATGAACGTGATGAAGATGAAGAAGTAAATTTCTAGTAATTGATTTCAAATAAAAAGAAGGAAAAATAGTGTAGGATTTGGATATGAAGATAGTGAGCACAAGGAAAGGGAATTATAATAGGAATTTGGTATAGTGGGAAGGATTACAAAAAAAAATACAACACTTGGATTATAGAATGGGATATGAAGAATATTGATAAATAAAAATGGCAATAATACAATCAAGGCAACTCGCAAGAGCTGAGTTCTTTTCAACTAGAGGGGAATGATGCACAAAAAAAAGGTCAACCTTATGGAGGCCATAAATTATAACTCATAGCTGCTTTTAAGATATTTCATACACAAAAATTACCATATCAAAATTATCATTGTTATCCTAGGAAGTCTTATGAGCTTAGGGATGCCTTTGATATTTTATGGAGGCCATACGTGATCATTTAAGGGTCTAAATTTTTAATTTAATTATGTTTTTAGGAATTTTATATTTTTATAAATTATAAATTTCTAGGACTAAAAGATAGATCATTTAAATTTCATAACATAGGATAATTTCAAAAATTATAATATTTTGGGATATTTTTAGAGCTTCACCAACTTTCATGAGAAACTTACTAAAAATACTAGTTGCTAAAAACAAAAGATTTGTTTAGATTTTAGTTTTTTCAAATTTTTGAATGTCAAATATAATTCTAAGTTGAGGCTTGTTTAAGCATGGTTTGGATTTGTAACTATTTCAAGTCATTGAATATGAATCAATACAAGTTATTATTCTTAGAATCTTTGCCTATTTATAATTTATTATCTTGATAGTTTTTGGGTTCATTATTTGGTATAAAAGTAAGTTTAAATTTGAGAGGAATAAAACATGGTGATAGTATGAGGAGGTATTGTAAAAATGAACTAGACTATTCAATATCTTCAAAGGCAAGTTTAAAAATTAACAAAGGTTATCAACAATCAAGAAATAAAAGAAGGTGGTGATGATGCTTAAGAAGACACATATCATGATGAAGAAATCTAGCAAGAACAACAACAACAACAACAACAACAACAACCACCATCGATAGAAGAGAGGATGGTACAAGATTTAAATGGAATAAATCAAGGAATCAAGATTGATGTTCCAAATTATAGGGGGAGTTTAAAAACAAAGGAGTTGATAGATTGGATAAAAAGAATGGAGAAATTCTTCAAGTGGAAGACTATGGAAGAAGATAAGAAGGTAAAGTTCAAAAAAATTGAAAGGTCATGCAATTATTTTGTTAGATCACATGAAGAAAGAGAAAAATAGGAAAGGTAAATAGAAGATTAATTCATGGAAATATATGCAGAAGAATTTGAGGGAGATATTTTTTCCTTTAGATTATACATAAACCCTATACAAAATATTTCAAAATTAGAGGAAAAAAAATCATAATATACAAGAGTATATAGATGAATTTTATAAGCTTTCCATATGAGTAGAGCATGATAAACTAGAAGAGTATATGGTTACAAGGTATGTACATTCTTTGAAATTTTTTATTCAAGATGGATTAAGAATATATAGAATACTTTGCATGAATGATGCTTATCAATTAGATTTTAAGGTAGAAGAAAAAAAATAGATAGAATTTAAGAATAACATCTCTTGGTCTAAGAAGAGGTAGATCTCCACCAAATAAAGGACAAGGTGGGTTTAATACCACTAGAGGTGGGTCTAATATGAATAGAGGTAAATTATATCATGGTATAGAAAGGCAATATGATAAAAGTCAAGGGTTTGAATACCAATAAAGAGGAAGAGGGATTCAGAGAGGACGAGGTTATGGTGGTGCTAGAGGATGGTTTCCAAATTATTGTATATCTTATGTTTTTTTATATATTTGGAGAAGAAAGGCACATATAATTTGAGTCTTCACTCTATTGAATCAAGAAAGAAGGCAATAAGATCATCCAAGAGTGAATCTAGTTGAGGCTAAGATAGAGGAGCAAATTATTGAAGTTGCACTTGCAGATGTTGGAGAGAATTTCATGATGAGAAGAACCATGATTGCTCCAAGGAAGGAACAAGTGAAGAATAAATAAGGTGGTCATGAATGGTTGTGATAAAATATTTTTTGAACAAGATGTTCTTTGGGTAGAAATGTATGTAAAGTAATGATAGATGGTATTAGTTTTGAAAATATGGTTTCTAAAGAAATGATAGAGAAACTAAATCTGCAATGTGAAAATCAACCTAATCCTTATTAGATTTCATAGTTTAAGAAAGGGAATGAAGTTACAGTAGATAGAAGGTTCTAAATCAAGTTTTCTATATGAAAAAGTTATAATGATGAAATATGGTGTGATGTTATTTTTATGGATGTATGCAATGTGTTATTGGGAAGACCATATAAATTTGATAGGAAATTAATTCATGATGGATCAAATAATGGAAACACTTTTTATAAAAGTGGTAAAAAGGTAGTTTTTTACCTCTTAAATAGGAAGACAAGATAAAAAGCATGCTCTCTAATAAATAATTTATCCAAGATATGAAAGTGGTAGCTTGTTTTTATGTATTAGTAGTAAAGAATGAAGACAAGGAAGTGGTGAAAATACCAAAATAAGTATCAAGTGTATATGAATAATATGCAAATGTTATGTCTACTAAGTTGTTAGATGCTTTACCACAGATAATAGATATTCAACATCATATTGATTTGATTCTAGGATCAACTCTACCCAATGAAGTAAATTATATAATGAGTCCAAAATAATAAGAAGAATTAAATAAATAGGTTACTAAAATACTAAGAAAGAATGTAACAATGTAAAGTATTAGTCCATGTGCCACACCAGTATTTCTAACTCGAAAGATGGAGGATGGAGAATGTGTGTGGATAGTAAACAAATTAATAATATTACAATCAATTATAGGTATTGTATACCTCTTTTAGATGATATGATGGATGTGTTTGTAGGAGAAAAATATTTTACCAAAATTGATCTAAGGAGTGGTTATTATCTCATTCATATTCATGAAAGAGATGAGTGGAAAACTACATTGAAGACTAGGGATGGCTTATATTAGTGAATGGTCATGTCATTTGGATTATCTAATGCACCTATCACATTTATGAGGGTGATGGATATAGTGATATGAGAATATATTGGTAAGTTTATGTTTGTTTATTATGATGATATTTTAATATTTATTAAGACTAAATAAGAACACTTACAACATTTGAGAATGGTACTAGATTTATTAAGAAAAGAAAAGTTGTATGTAAATTTGAATAAGTGCATGTTCATACAGAACATTTTGGTATTTTTGATATTTTTAGTTTTAGTAGATGGTGTGAGATGGATGAAGAAATGATAAAGTAAATTATGGAGTGGCCTAATCCAAGAATCCTTATGGAGGTAAGAAGTTTCCATGGTTTAGCAACTTTTTACTAAAAATGTGTTAAAAAATTTAGTAGTATTGTGGCACCAATAAAAAATTTCATGAGGGGGAATGAATTTTCATGGCCTAAATTAGCCATAAAAATGTTTTAATTTTTGAATAAAAATATTAAAAAAAGACCAATTTTAGCATTATTGGATTTTAACAAAGTATCTGAGGTTGATTTTGATGCTTCTTTTGTGGGAATTGATACTACACTGAGTCAACAAGGAAAGCCAATAACATATTTTAATGATAAATTGAATGAAGTAAGAATAAAGTATTCTACTTATGATTTTTAACTTTATCTAATTGTAAAAGCATTAAAACATTGGAGGCATTACTTGGTGCCTAAGGAGTTTATCCTATTTACAGATCATAAGGCTTTGAAGTATGTGAATATAAAAATTAAGTTGAATAGTAGGCATGCAAAGTGGGTTTATTTCTTCTAGGGGTATAATTTTGTTTTTAAACACAAATTAGGAAATAGAATTAGGTAGTGGATGTATTGAGTATCATTATTAACTACTATAGTGAGTGAAGTAGTTGGATTTGAAAGTATTAAACAATTATATGATACTAATGCATATTTTGCCAAGGTAGTTAAGTATTAAATGAATCCATTAATAGGTTTGATAGATGTTATTCATGATGAGTATCATATAAAATAAGTTTACCTCTTCAAAGAGAAATAATTATGCATTCTATTTACGTGTCTATGAGACAATATAATAAGAGAATTACATAGTGGTGGTTTGGTTGGACATTTTTGTAAGACAAAGATAATAGCTTCGATGGAGGAAAAGTAGTTTTTTTTAAATATGAAGAGAGATGTGAAAAGGTATGTTTCAAATTGTAGGATCTATTAGGTGGCTAAAGGACATGCACAAAATACTAGACTATACATGCCATTACTAATTCCAACAAGACCATGGATATATTTGAGTATGGATTTTATGTTGGGATTATCAAATACATAGAGAGATAATGATTTAATTTTTTTTTTGTAAACATATTTTATAAAATGGTTCATTTCATTGCATTTAGTAAAACCAATGATGCCACTATAGTTGTAGAATTCTTTTTTAAGGATATTGTGAGATTGAATGGTGTTCCAAAAACTATTACTTCAGATAAAGACATGAAATTTCTAAGTAAATTTTGGAGGACTTTCCCAAATAATATGGGTACTTATCTATAATTTAGTAGTCATCTCACCCAAAAAAAATGGAAAGATAAAATTTGTGAATAGTAGCTTGGAAAATTTATTGAGATGTATAGTAGGAGAGAAGCCCAAGCAATGGGACTTGGCTTTACCACAACATTAGATTGCATATAACATTTTAGTGAAAAGATCAATACAAAAATAACCATTTTAGATTATTTGTGGGAGAAATCCTATGGGTTTTTTGGATTTGGTAATGATTATTAACTATAAATCAAATTAGTGAGGATGTAGAAGCATTTGCAGAGCATATGTAGTAGTTGTAAGGAGTAAGAAGAAAGGTGCAAGAAACTAATGAGAAATATAGATTAAAAACATATAACAGAATAATATCCAAGGTATTTAAATAAGGAGAGTTGGTAATGGTTTACTTAAGGAAATAAATATTTTTGAAAGGCACATACAACAAGTTAAAGTACAAGAAAATTGGGCCATGTAGAATTATGGAGAAAAATCAATGATAATGTTTATGAGGTGAGTTTAACACAAAATTTTGATATATATCATGTATTTAATGTTTCATATTTATATGTATTTCATGGATAAGATGATAAAGGTGATGAAGATGAAAAAGTAAATTAGCAGTAAAAGATTCCAAAGTAAAAGGAGAAAATAGTGTAGGCTTTGGATATGAAGATAATGAGCAAAAGGCAAGGAAATTATAACTAGTATTTGGTACACTGGGAATGATTACAACAACAAGACAAAACTTGGTTTATATAATTGGAGATGAAAAATATTGATAAATCAAAATGGCAGTAGAACAATTAGGTTAACTTGTAGTAGTTGAGTTATTTTGAATAAAAGGAGAATGATGTAAAAAACAAGGCCAACCTTTTAGAGGCCATAAATTTTTACCCCTAACTCTATTTGATATCTTCCATGCACCATAATGAACATCTCAAAATATCATTGCTATCCTAAGAAGTCTTACCTGTTTAGAATATTTTTGATATTTTTAGAAATTGCATGATAAATATTTTTTCATAATTTTTTTTATTTTTAGAAATTATATATTTTTAGGACCAGACATTAAATTTAGTTAAATTTCATCCCATAGGCTAATTTTATAATTTAGAATATGTTAGGATATTTTTATAGCTTCGTGTGCTTACATGCAAAAATTACTAAAAATAGTAGCTACTAAAAATATAAGAATTTTTTAGATTTTAGTTTTTCTAAATTTTTACATGTCAACTGTAATTCTGAGTTGAGGCTTATTTAAGCATGGTTTGGGTTTGTATTTATTTCAAGAAATTCAATATGAATTAATATAATTTATTATTTTTAGAATCTTTGCCTATTGATAATTTATTATCTTGATAGTTTTGGGGTTCATTATTTGCTATCAGAACATGTTCAAATCTAAGATGAGTATGAAATCGAAAGAGTATGAGGAGGTATTTTAGAGATGAATCATACTATACAAGAGATGAATAGGTAAATTCAATAATTAATATATGTTATTACCATTATAGGAAGAAGATAAGGTGGTGATGAAGCTGAAAAAGACACAGGTCATGATGAAGAAATTCAACAAGAAGAAAAACCACAAGAACAACCACCATTGATATAAAATAGGATGGTTTAGGATTTAGAATGAGTAAATGAAGAAATAAAGTTTGATTTATATATTATGGCAAAAATTTGAAACTATAGGATTTGATAGATTAGATTAATAAACATGGAAAAATTATTTAAGTGGAATACTATGAGAGAAGACAAGAAGGTAATGTTCGCATGCATGAAATTGAAAGGTCATGCAATGATTTGGTGGGATCAATTGTACAAAGAGAGATAGAAGAAAGGTAAAGAGAAGATTAATTTATGGAAAAAGAAGGAGAAGAACTTGATGGAAATATTTCTTCTTGAAGATTATGAACAAACCTTATATAGAAGTTTTCATAACTTGAGTGAGAAAGATCACAATATACAAGAGTATATAGATGAATTTTATAAGATTTACATATAAGAGGAGCATGATGAAACAAATGATTATATGGATGATAGCTATGTAAATGGTTTGAAATTTTTTATTCAACATGAACTAAGCATTTATATAATACTTTGCATGGAAGAGGCTTATCAATTAGCTTTGAAGGCAGAAGAAAAAAAATAGATAGAATTTAAGAACAACATATCTTGGTCCAAGAAGAGGTTGATTCCCTCAAAATAGGGTATTAGGTGGGTTTAATACCACTATAGGTGGGTCTAATACCAATAAAGGTGAATCATCACATGTATTAGAAATGCAAGATGACAATAGGCAAGGGTTTCAATACTAACAAAGAGGAAGAGGGTTTTAGAGAGGATGAGATTACTATGGTTGTAGAGGATGGTTTCTAAAAAAATGTAGATCTTATGTTTTTTATAGATGTGGAGAAGAATGTCATATAACATTTGAGTTTCCACACTATCAATATTAATAAAGGAGGAAATAAGATTACCCAAGAGAGAATCTAGTTAAGCCTGAGATAAAGGAGAAAATTATTGAAGTCGTACCTATACATGTTGGAGAGAATCTCATAATGAAAAGAACCATGATCACTCTAATGAAGGAACATGTGTAGAATAAATAAGGTGGTGATGCATGTCTATGATTAAATATTTTTTGAATAAGATGTACTTCCAATGGAAAGTTATGAAAAATAATTATAGATGGTGGTAATTATGAAAATATGGTTTCTAAAGAAATGATAGAGAAAATAAATTTGGAATGTGAAAATCATCCTAATCCTTATCTAATTTCATGGTTTAATAAATGGAATAAATTTATAGTATATAAAATGCGTTTAAATAAGTTTTCTATAGGAAAAAATTATAATGATGAAATATGATGAAATGTTATTTTGATAGATGCATGCCATATGTTATTGGGAAGACTGTAGAAATTTGATAGGAAAGTAATTCATGACGGAGAAAATAACACATACACTTTTTTGAAAAGTGGTACAAAGGTAGTTTTTTACCTCTTAAAGAGGAAGAGAAAATAGAAAGCATGTTCTCTACTAAAGAATTTATCTAAAATATGAACGTGGCAGGTTGTTTTTATGTATTAGTAGTAAATAATGAAGACAAAAAAGTGGTGAAAATACCAATAAAAGAAACAAGAGTGTTGAAAGAATATGTAAATGTTATTCCTAATGAGTTATCAAATGGTTTACCACTGAACAGAGATATTTAGCATCATATTAATTTAATTCTAAGATCAGATCTATGTAGTCAAGAAACTTATAGGAGTCTAATAGAATATGCAAAATTATATAAATAGGTTATTGAGTTGCTAAGAAAGAAGGTAATAAGGAAGAGTATGAGTCCATATACAACACCAGTGTTTATAACTCCAAATGAAGATGGAAGATGGAGAATGTGTGTGGATAATGGGGAAATTAGTAAAGTTACAATCAAGTATAGGCTTCGTATACCTCATTTAGATTATATGATGGATGTGCTTGTAGGAGATATTTTTTTTACCTGGATTGATCTAAAGAGTGGTTATTATGAGATTCAAATTCATGAAGGAGATGAGTGGAAAAATGCATTCAAGACTAGGTATGTATTATACAAGTGGATGGTGATGTCATTCATATTATCTAATGAACCTAACACATTTATGAGGGTGATGAATACAATGTTATGATAACATATTAGTAATTTTTTGGTTGTTTAAGTTGATGATACTTTAATATTTAGTAAGACTAAATAAGAACACATTCAATATTTGATCATGGTAATAGATTTGTTAAGAAAGAAGTTATATGTAAAATTGAAGAAGTGCAGGTTCATGCAAAACATTTTTGTATTTGTGAGATTTATAGTTTTGGTAGATGGTGTGAGAATGGATAAACAAAAGATAAAGTTAATCATTGAATGTCTTGTTCTAAGTAGCATTGTAGAGGTAAGATTTTTCTAGGGTTTAACAACTTTTTATAGAAAATGTATTAAAAAATTTAATTGTATTGTGGCAGCAATAATAGATTGCATGAGAGGGAGAGAATTCACATGGACTAAAGCAGCCACAAAAAGCTTTGAATTTTTAAATTAGAAGATTATAGAAAGACCAATTTTAGCATTATTGGATTTTAACAGAGTGTTTGAGGTTGATTTTGATGCTTCATTTATGGGAATTGGTGTTGGGTTGAGTTAAGAAGGAAAGCCAATAGCATATTTAAATGACAAAATGAATGAGGTAAGAAATAAATATTCTAATTATGATGTTGAACTTTATGCAATTATAAAAGTATTAAGATAATTGAGACATTACCTGGTGCCTAAAGAGTTTATCCTATTTATAGATCATGAGGCTTTGAAGTACGTGAATACACAAAAGATGTTGAATAGGAGGCATGCATAATGGATTTATTTCTTGCAATGGTATATTTTTGTTTTAAAACATAAATCATGAAAACATAATTAGGTAGTGGATGCATTGGTTAGGATAGTACCATTATTAACTACCATGGTGAGTGAAGTAGTTGTATTTTAAGGTGTCAAATAATTATATGATATTGATCCATCTTCTCTCAAGGTAGTTGAGCAATGTAGGAATCCATTAACAAGTGGCATATATTCTATTCATGATGAGTATCTTATACAAGAAGGTTATCTATTCAAAGATAAACAATTATTCATTCCAGTTAGGTCTTTATGAGACAATATAGTAGGAGAATTATATAGTGGTGGTCTGGTTGGACATTATGATGAAACAAAGACAATAGATTTGGTAGAGGAAACGTATTTTTGGCCAAAGATGAAGATATGTGGTAAGGTATGTTTTAAGGTGTAGGATGTGTGAAGTGGATAAAGGACAAGCATAAAATATTGGACTATATATGTCATTCCTAGTTCTAAGAGGACCATAGATATATTTGAGTATGGATTTTGTGTTTAGATTACCAAACACACAGAGAGGTAATGATTCAATTTTTGTTGTTTTAGTAAATTTTATAAAATGGTTCATTTCATTGCATGTAAGAAAAATAATGATGCTACTAGATCCTTAGAATTATGTTTTAAAGATATTATGAGATTTCATGGTGTTTTAAAAATAATAATTTCAAATAGGGACACTATATCTCTAAATCATTTATGGAATAAGATGGGTACTAAGCTACAATTCAGTAGTGCATGTCTCCCACAAACATATGGATAGATAGAAGTTGTGAATAGGAGCTTGGAAAATTTATTAAGATACATAATGAGAGAGACGCACAAGCAATGGGACTTGGATTTACCACAAGTTCATTTTGTATATAACTATTCAATGACTAAATCAATAGGAAAATAACCATTTTATATTGTTTATGGGATAAATCCTATGGGTTTTTTAGATTTTGTACAATTACTTATTACAAATTAAATTAGTGTTGATGTAGAAGCATTTGTAGATCATATACAATAGTTGCAAGGAGTAAGGAAAAAGTTACAGGAAAGTAATGAGAAATATAAAGCAACAATACATTTCAAAAGAAGATCTAAGGTATTTGAATAAGGAGAGTTGGTAAGGGTTTACTTGAAGAAATAAATATTTCAAAAAGGAACATATAATAAATTTACCATAGAATTGTGAAAAAATAAATGGTAATGCTTATGAGGTGAGTTTACCATAGAATTTGAATAGATCTCTAGTATTTAATGTTTCAAATTTATATGAATTCCATGGAGAAGATGATGAAGGTGATGAAGATGAATACATAGAATGGAAGAAATAGGTTCTAAAGGAAAAGAAGAAAAAAATAGTATAGGTTTTGGATATGAAAAGAGTGAGCAGAAGGCAATGGAATTAGAATAGCTATTTGGTATAGTGGGAAGGATTAAAACAAAAATACTAGACTTGGATTACAAAATGGGATATGAAGAAGATTGATAAATAAAAATGGTAATAGTACAATCAGGGTAACTCATAGGAGCTGAGTTATTTTCATCCAGAGGAGAATGATGTAGAAAAAATATGCCAACCTTTCAAAGGCCATAACTCTTGACCCATAGCTACATTTGAGAATTCAACACACCAAAAAGACTATCTCAAAAACCTTTTAATTGTCTTAAGAAGTCCTACCTACTTAGGTATATGTTCAATATTTTATGGAGGCTATGTGTGATCATCTAAGGGTCCAAAATGGTAATTAAATTAATTTTTTGAGATTTTTCTATTTTTATAAATTGCATATTTTTAGTACTAGACATTAACTTCATTTGAAGTTAATCACATTGGATAATTTTTTATTTTAGAATATTTCATAAAATTTTTAAAGTTGCACGTGATTCCATGAGAAACTTACTAAAAATAATAGCTGCTAAAAATAGAAATTTGTTTTTCTAGAATTTTATTTTTTCAAATTTTTGCATTTCAACATTAATTCTGAGTTGAGGCTTATTTAAGCACGGTTGAGGTTTTCAATTATTTCATGTCATTCAATAAGAATCAATACAAGTTATTATTTTTAGAAGCTTTCCTATTGATAATTTATTGTCTTGATAGTTTTCAGGTTGATAGGTTGTTGCTTTCTCAAGAGGCCATGATATATTTATATATTATTGGTGAATTCAAAAAGTGGTTTCAATTTTATTTGAGATGGAGTGAAATACATTATTTATGTTGATTCTTTGGAAATGGAGTATAACCAAAAGAATAATTAACCATTATAGGTTCATGGTGAAGTCTGTAGACTTTGCAATGAACCCATAAGGATATGGTCTACGTATAATCAAATATACTCTTGTGTATATAATATTGAGTTATTTTTCATTTGATTTGAAGTATGGTTGGATACACAACTATGTATTTGTTTTCTATTGAGTAATACTATGGACTATTTTTTAATGTATTACAAAACTTATTTTTGTTAAGTTGAAGGCTTATTGGTTATGTGCAAGGTATACTTTCATTTTTAAGAAAACATGTATCAATTATTTATTTATCTCTACTATTTACTTTATTTTAAGTGGCAGGTTGTTTAGTGTGACTAAAAAAAAATGTAACTATATTACATTGACAATCATTTTTATGTAGTTGTGAGATGGCTGTAGGTGTTTATTTTGTATTATCAATAGGTTTTTGTAAACTTGTGTTTTTTTTTTAATGGATTTTCATAAACAT
This sequence comes from Torreya grandis, assembly GCA_037957365.1. Taxonomy (NCBI): domain Eukaryota; kingdom Viridiplantae; phylum Streptophyta; class Pinopsida; order Cupressales; family Taxaceae; genus Torreya; species Torreya grandis. The sequence goes on from JARHVA010006400.1 coordinate 188,485, forward strand.
AGGGGTTTCATTAAAATTTAAAAAGAGTTGATATGTTGTTGGAATATTATTGAATTTTATGGGTGTTATTTTACAAAATTTTGAGATGGATTATTTTTCATTTTGTGAATATTTTGGTGAATTTTTTTGGTGTCATGACTCTTTTTAGTGTCAATGTGTTCTGGATATTTATGTCTATTATTTTTTAATGAAAATTATTGAGAATAGTAGTAGTTGTGAATATATTTATCATTATTTAATTATTAAATAATTCTAAGGTATACGCATGCATATCTTATTTGAATTCAATGGATTAAACAATCATTGTTTGATCAGAAGATTTCAAATGAATCTTTTCATAGGTTGAACTATAGTACTAATGACAATCATAATTACTTTCCTGAATGTGTTATCTTCAAGTCAATTACTTGTCATTTTTTTAATTCTTGATTATCAAATCTTAGAATCTCTTATAATGATTCACCCTTCTATAAACCCTACTATTGAACTCCACATCTAATTGATGGATGAGGTGGTCTAGAGCCACCCATGGGGTCTCATTGGGAAGGATGGGTGGGCTATTTACATGCTACTCTTTCGAAGATTATTCAAGTGCTTGGCATATTCATGTATTTGTTTCCCTATTATGAGTTTATCTTAGTGTAGATACATGATATAAATCAATATATCATTGTATTATATTATACATAATTCTTTGTATAGTCATATTCATTAAGTGTATTGAATTTTTTATTCAAAGTTAGAGAGAATAAGTTGTTATATTGTCTAGCTATAGAGTGACTATAACAATATTTTATGTTGTTAATTATAGATATATGTGTTGATTTAGATTTTATTGTAATTACAAATTAAGATTAATAGTTATTCAATAGTTTATGTGATCTTTTGATTATAATCATGGAATTAATTGTTTGAATATATATTTGTATGTTGTCTTTTGAAAGGCAAATCTGTTACTTGATTTATAGATAATAATTTGTTCATATGCCTTTATGGTTAAATTCATTGTTGGGTGAAAACTAAATTTTATTATTGGTAAAATACTTTTGGTTGATAATTATATTTTAAAATTTTAGATTTTTAGAATGTAACTTATAGAGTCTATAAAAATGTTATTCTCATCCTTTCAGTTTTATATTTATAAATAAATAAAATGTGGTTATATTTATGTACATTAATGTATATAAATCATAAAATATTATTATAAGTTGTAGATGGGAAAAAAAAGTGTGAATACTATAACTTACTTCAATTTTCAATTTCATTTGGTTTAATTAAAATGAAGTTATAATTTTGTTTTATTAACTCAACTCAGAACTTGCCTAGATAAATGGTTTTCGATTTTCAAATCATGATAAGAAATAGAATATACTATGAATATTAGTTTCAATGGTTAATTTATACTTTTTTCAATGATAGTTATCTTGTTGATTGACTTCCTTATAAATGAATACATGCAAGTCTTCAAAATTATTTATTGAAGATAATACTATATGTTGAGTTAGATGACTTACATTATTATATAATTTTCATGTTAACTTATTTTATTAAGTAATAAAAGAGTAATAAGTAAATTTATAATATTTGATAGGTTCTTACTTTAATAAATTATAAGATTTTATATGAATTTTTATTTTGTAAAATAAAAAGACAAGTTCATTGAATAATTCATAACAAAAAGATTAACTTTTAACATAACAAAGCTAAAGAAATAAAGGTCTTCATTAAATTAATTAAGTTGGTTCCATGAAAAATATAAACATGGTTACCCAAAAATCATAGCATGTTAAAGTTTTAAAGGATTGTTTGATTTTGTTCATTCTTTATTTTATACAAATAAACCATGTGACTTTCGCATGTTACATATAGTAATCTATTACTATATGATATTTCTAGATGGTGTAATGCATACACCTAAGTAAAATGATGTGTATTTAACTATTGGGTGATGTACAAATTTTATGTGACTCCAATTGACATAATATCCACGTATGTGGAAATGTTCATTAATAAAAGGATCAAGATTGTATTTTTTCTTAATTAAAATTACTTGGATAAGTTTGTTGATTATTATAAATTTTAAAGCCATGAGGGAAGTGATCCTATCTTAATTAATGATGACATAAGTAGGTATCCATAATTTATGGAAATATACTTCACATAACATGTGTTTATTAATGAATGTCAAATAGATTGCATTAGAATGCTTTTGGAAATAAAATTGAATCCAAGTCTTATTGTTCACATAATTATGTAAAAAATTGAATGCAAAATCTTAGTATGATGATTTTGATGTTGTGAATTGAATGTTAGTTTACCTATGTGGTCGTTATGTAAATAGTTTATGTTAAGTACATGTATTCTGTTAAGGTTAAAAGTTGGTATCAGCCTATTTATGAATGTCATATTTTTAGTAATCATATTTGAGTGTACACGAGTATGTTTAGTGTACTCGTACACCCAAATATACTTATCTATTGGTTAAATCAACTTCCTAATAGTATTTGTTAACCTTAATCAAATGCATGTTTTTGGTATAACATATTTGTGGAATTGATCACACATTGTATGAATTAGTTTTCTTTCACTAGATTTGAAATGAAGTTTATTAAATAAAATTTTATTTAAAAATAAAATAAATATTAGGTTGTTACATTTTGGTATTAAATCCCTAGTTATGTGCTCTAGGTAACTTTTGGAAATAATTTTACTAGTTTTGCATACCTAGGTTGTTGTTTTGTTTCACCTATGGATGGTGAGAACTAGATCGGGTGGGTTAGATGATGAAAATAACCTAAAAGTTTAAAATAATAGTAGAGGTAGTGAAAATGGAATAACTAGAGGAAGAGGTAGAGGTTATGGAGCGTAAAACATTAACCTAGGTAGAGAATCACCTCTTATTAATATTGTTGGTATCAATGTAGGGGAACCTCATGTAAATGTTTCTAGAGAAAATCCCATTTATAATGAAGAAGATTTCCTCAGTCTGATATTAACTAATTTGAATTCCTTACAAAATATTTTTTAATCCCAAGAACATAATGTAAACAATAATTAGGGTGTTTCATAATAAGAATTACCATGATTAGATGAAGGGTATGTGGGATATAATGTAATCCAAGAGATACCTTTAATATTGGTTGATACCATCATTAAGGAAATTAAATAACTTACACATCCTACATTTTCATGTGAAGAATTAGGTGGTGCATTAGATGCATGGTTTGTTAACTTACATATATAATTCAATTTTCATAATGTTCCCTAAAATTTGAAGGTAAGGGTAGCTACATATCAGTTGGTTAGAGTTGCATCTCTTTGGAGGAACATCTTTATGCTGTAGAGGGATATTAAATTTTGAAACTTACTTAACCTATTTTTGAAAGGAAGTTTTGAAAGGGGTATATTAGTTTCAATTTCAAGGAGTAAAATATAACAATTTTTTAGTTGTTAAATCAAGAAAACATGTCTATAAAAAATGTGATAATAAAATTCTTGAACTTGTTGCATCATGTGAACTATTTAAAAAATGAGGAAACCAAGGTAAAAATATTTAAACTTGGATCGGGGGAAATATTGATGCATGACATAAAAATGATTGATCTAAAATTTTTGATTGTTTCCATTAAATATTCTCATAGGGTAGAAGAGAAAGAAATCTCTCAGTAGAAAATGAGACAAGATTTCTAACTAAATAACACTAGTCTAAAGCTAAACATATTTCTCCTTCACCCAAGAATTTTAAAATTTTTTGTCAAAAGCATAAAATTACTAGGAGAATCAATGTTTTTAATAATTTTCAGGGCCAAAATAAAAAATTTAAGTTTTAGAATTCTTCTAAAATTAAGACATTCAAGAAAAATCGAACATAAGAAAATTAGAATTTACCTGCCATAGGGACAAACACTATGCCTATTTCACCTAAGTGAACTGTAGAATGATAGGAATTTGGTGATAATAAATACTAAAATGACTATACAAAACTAAAATTGGGTAAATCATCTAACCAGAGGGATTATTTTGTTATGGTTAAAAGGAATGTTAAATTTTAGGCCACACTTATTGAAATCAAAGGCAATCTAGTTGGTTTATAATTTCAATTATATTTCATTATAGTCCAAATGAAATATTTTTCTCCCTTAATGTAATTATTAAATGTATAGTAAATCCTATTTGTTTGAAATAAGGATGAGAGGTCGAATTTGGTATAGGTAAAAGCATACCTATTTCTGAATGCTCAAAGTAAATAGAGTTTAATTTAAGAGATTTATCAACCATAATAAACCTTTTTTTAACACATATCAGATATTATGATCTTATTTGAGAAATATATTTGATGGAGAAACATAAATCCACATTAGATTGTGGTAATAATGTTATTCAATGTTTTGATAACTTCAGAAGAACTATTAAAATCTAAGGTGTTAATAAGCTTAAAATGTGAAAGTTACTTTCATACCTATAGTAGAAAAGGTTATGTGAAAATGATGTAAGATTTATGTTGTTCAAATTCAAGAAAAAACCTTGGATAAAAAAAATATTCGTTAGAATTTCTATTTTATGAATGAATTTTCTAATATATTTTCTTGAAAGTTGCATAGACTTCCTCTTAGACACAAATCTAATTTTTCCATTAATGTTATGCTAGGGATATTCCTTGATCTAAAGATCCATATTGTATGAATGTGGCTGGTTTTTAAGAATTTAAGCTTTAGTGGAAACAATTTTTGGAAAATGGAAACATTATACGAAGTGTGTCTCTTTGGGGTGCTCCTATTATTTTTGCAAAAAATAAAGATGGTATGTTTAGGTTATGTGTTGACTATTGCATGATTAACAAGGTCATAATTAATAAGCATTATCCTTTTCTAAGGATAGATGATTTATTTCAATAAATTAAGGATGCAATAATATTCTCTAAGATTGATTTGAGATTAGGTTATCATTAGCTGAGAATTAAGGAAAAAGACATCCATAAGACAACTTTTCATACTCTATATGGACATTAGGAGTTCACAATAATTCCCTTTGGATTTACAAATGCACATGTTGCCTTTATGAATGTTATGAATAGTGCTTTTAGAGATTATTTAGACAAGTTTTTCTTATTTTACTTGATGATATATTAATTTATTCTAAGAATGAAGATGAGCATGAGAAACATTTGTGTTTAGTTTTAAAATACTAAGGCAAAATAAGCTTTATGAGAATATTTATAAGTGTGAATTTTTCAAAACTACGTTACTTGGGACATGCTATATCCAAAGATGGTATTAATGTGGATTTACCAAACATAAAATTTATTCAAGAGTGGATTTCCCCTACAAAAATACATGAATTACATAACTTTATCAACTTGGTTGGTTACTATAGAAGGTTTGTGGAAATGGTTTCCAGATTGACTAACCCCATTACTTATTTTAAATGAAAAGGTAAAAAATTCATTTGGACTTTGGCATGCAAAGATTTTTTAAGAGGTTTTAATATTTTTTAACTACAACACATGTTATTATTATTACAAATCATAATGGTAGTCTTAAAATCTAGTCTAATGCTTCTAAGTAGGGTTTTAGTTGTATTCTTATGCATGATTGAAAATTTGTGTCATATGAGTCATATAATCTCAAGGATCATGAAAAGAATAAGCCCACACATGATTTAGATCTTGATGATATTATGCATTCTTTGAATTACTGTGAAAAAAATTTGTACTAGGTAATGATTTCAAAGTTAAATCTGATCATCATAGCTTAGAATATTTGTTTACCCAAAACAATCCTAATTCTCACTAACGTAGATGGCTAAAATTTGTGATAAATTTTGATATGAACATTGAATGTGTTAAAGGTAAGTATAATCATGTTGCTTATTGTCTCAAATGATGCATGTATCTCACTACCTTTTCTATTTTACAAGGTAATTTTAGAACTATTATTTTGGAAGAATAGCTTACTAATTAATTATACCATGAATTAAGTATAGGTTTAGTTGATGAGAATGTAGAAAATAATTTACTAATTTTTTTATTGAATGTGATGGCCTATTAAGGCATTAAAAAAAATTATGCCTAAGTTACATGACTTGTAGAATATATTTCTGAAATAAGTGCGTGCATCATCTCATTTTTATCATCTAGGTGTCACAAATATGACACATGAGCTGACAAGAAACTATTATCGGCCTAGATTAAAGTATGACATTGATTTTATGGAAAAATGTTTAGGATGTCAGTGGGTAAAAGCTAAGCATTACCATCAACGTGGTTTGTTTTATCCCCATAAAATTCCATAACGTAAGTGGACTATTATTTCCCTTGATTTCATTGTTAGTTTACCAAAGTCATGCAATAAGCATGCCACTATTCTAGTTGTGATCGATAAATTTAAAAAAGTTGATCATTTTATTGTTAGAAATATGATTGATGATGCTTCCATGTTTGTGAAACAAGTTTTTAATGTAGTTAAATTGTATGTCATGTTGGAAGTCATTATCTCTAATATAGACAAGTTATTTACTTCAATATTTTAGAAATCCTTGACTTCAACATTTGGAACACGTTTAAATTTTAGTTTTTCATATCACTCAAAAATGTATTGTGAAATGGAGAGGATTAACCAAGTGGTTTAAGATATGAGAATAATGTATATTATAGATCAACAAAATAAATGGAAATATTTTTTACATCTAGTTGAATTTTAATATAACAATTCTTATCACTTTACATGATTAAAATGGCTCCATTTGAAGATCTGTATGGGTGTAAATGTATAATTCCTCTTGGTTGTGATATACTATAAAATAGAGTTATCTTTTCTCATGATATTCTATAATAAATGATGTGAAAATGGATTTGATTTTCTAAAATATAGAGGATAATTTAGATAAACAAAATAAATATATAGATTTAAAAATAAATCCCCGTGAATTTAATGCTGGATAAAAGTATTTATCCATGTTAGACTCCAAAAAAGTTCTTTTAAATTTGTAAAAACTTATTAATTGGATTTTATGGATCTTAAAATCCACATTAATTATTTTAGAGTAGTTTGATCTCCATATTCATATTCACTCAAAAGATAATAGTTTCTTAGTACCTCTCAGTGGTTTCCCCTTTTTGCCCTTTCTTTCTTCAGGCCACCTTACTAAAATTTTTGCTAAGTAGAAGCCTCCATTTACTTCCTCCATGTGATATCCTGACACTTATGCAACTAAGAAAAAACTTCATTCCACTCAAGATGAGTGCTATCTTGACATGTGTCACCCATGTTCTCCTTAGAGTTTTTTATTTTTGGTCAGGCTTCAAAGTAGAACCATTTGTTGGAAAGACTTGGGGGCCCCATGGAGTAGTTAACATAGTATTCAAATGTGACTTTACCACATGGCATCCTCACACTCATTTTAGTGAGTTAAATCCCTCAGTCCCTCTAGAGAAGTGTCATTTCAACACATAGCATTCCTACACTCAATCACACCCATAAAACACTCATCACCTTTAGAGAAGCATCATCTTGCAAGAGATTATGAGAGCACCATTGGAAAAATACATGGGTCCCTCCTTCCAAAAAAGATTTTTAAACACATTAATCTTCAACTAAAGTGTGACATTTTAAGTCTAGGTGGGACCAATGCCCCTAAATATGGCATGAGTGGACAACTCTAGGAGCAGACATGCAGTACCACCCTACTTCTCTTAAGCATAAAGGCTATAACAGGAAGAAATAGTTGTGCCATATCTAGGGTCTTGGGAATAACTCCACTCATTGAGTTCCAAATTTTTTTTAGTTGCAATGGCATTATAGGAATGACTATTTTAATCTCCATCTATCATATATTTTATCTTGCTTCACGTATATATCCAAAGTTATTCCCCTTCATAAGGGGCTCTCAATTATTATTTTTCTATGTTATTATTTCTCTAAATAACCATTGTAATGGACTAGGGTATAATAGAAATTAGAGTTTTTACTCTAAAATATTAGTATTTACACCTCATATATGTTAGTGGAAGATTTATATGTGCCTATTGGGGCCTTATATATTCAGTTTCCTATCCACAATGAAGAGGATGTGGTGTTATATGTTATTTGGGATTAAAATTCTCTCTATCTACTATCTCTTTTCTTCCGATTCTATAGATTAGGTCTTGTTTATGTTTAAGGTATTAATTCATGATTTTAAGATCCTTTATGATTAGTGGTGTTTAGATTTTTATGCTATTTTATGCAAATTTATGTTAACATCACAAATATTCTGACACATCACCTTAGGTTAGATTTACTTTCATGTTGTTTATTGCTTTTCCTTCTATCTATTCCTCCCCCACCCCACCCCCCCGGCAAAATTGAATGAAGAGCTAGCTTCTAATATCTCGAAGATCACTTTATAGACCATATTTAGTCCCACATTTATAAAGCTTCTCATAGATTGTTTTCTAACCTAAATTACAAACTTTAGGCATCAATAGTTGAAATATTTTTTGTCATCCCCGATGGGAATGATCTACTAGTTTTATAAACTAGAATCTCAAGTTTATGAGTCATATTCCCATAACAAGGTCATAAATAGTCGACAATCTAAATCTACTAATACCACCTTTTGGATTTCCTACTCACCAAAGATATATAGGCCATAATGATGTGCAACAATATTAATGATCATATCAGTAATAAAAAATGATGAATCTTACACCAAAGAACATTGTGTCATCAGATAGTGGTAGCCCTCTAATCCCACTGACACCTTCAAATTAATTGGATTCCATACATTATAATTATTTAACCCCTAAGTTCTCAAGGGAAGAATTCAAGGTAGCATTTGAGTACCTCTAAGATGTGGTGAATGTGTGCATCATCCACTACATCAACACTAAAACATAGCCTTTAGATTACAAGTGGACTCTTTTAAAACATGGGCTCTTCATTGGTATAGATCTTTGCTAGTCAACTCTATCTCTACCTAGGATGACCTAGGTGATAGATTCTTTGAGTGATTTAATGAAAAGGCAGATCCATCTTCCCTCTTACAACAATTAATAACCATCAAAAGGGGCATGAATGAAACCATGGTTTATTTTAACACCAAATTCAAAATGACCTAAAAAATAATTCCATTAGTGGCTTCACCACCTATGGGCATGGCCGTTTTATTTTATTTAAATTCCCTCAACTCCGGTATTATAGTTATGATCTAGTTTCTTGAAGACCAAATGCTACCAAATGCATATGATATCATAGTAAGGGTATAGAATAACCTAATCAATGCAGGAAGAATTCCTCTATGGCCATCAATGTTGATGTTCCCTAAGATAACATTACCTTTTTAAGAAGAAATGTTGAGCACTTTTAGAGTATCACTTCTTTCCATATATGCATACACGCCCACTCAGGCAAGTAAATCTATCATACCCTTAATGACTATAGATATGAATGATATAAAGAGTATTTTTAGGAACTTATCTAATGAGATTATAAATCTCAAAATATAATAAGTTTCTTGTCAAAATCCCTCTTACAATAACTACAATGAAAGGAGACCCCCACACTAGCAGAACTAGTACCAAGAGAGGCAAAGGCCAAAATCCCAAGGGTTAAACAACCAAACACAAAACCATAAGACCTAACCTACAAATTAGATTGTTGTAGTCCAGATCTATTACATACAGTACTACTAAGCATAAATAGAGAACTAGTGGATAGATAGAATAACTTAGTTGATGACACTAACTCATGGTGTTTCCCTTGCAATGAACCTCACAAGACTCAAAATTTTCCATGGGGTAACATACAATATAAAATCATCAAATAGAGATTATAGGGAAACGATCTAGATTTAGCTTATACATACCAGTCCTTAGGAGTTGAAAACATTATCTCGATGGTGAAAATTCAAGGTATGTCCCTAGACAAAGAGGAATAAATAGTTTTAGAAAATGTACTATTATCTTGGGTAGAAGATGAAGATATAGTCTTCTCAAATGAATTTCCTATGTATAAAACCCTTAAAGTACAATTGACTACTACAAAGAATTGAAGAAAAGACTAGTTGAGAGCCTTGAACCCTCCATAAGGGCCAAAGCAACCTTAAAAAATGTTTTAATGCCAAAGCCCCCACCCATGGTCTATCAAAGGCACAATGAGATGATACAAAATAAGCTAAAATATCATTTGGTCCTATCTCTGAAGTTATATAGCATGATGGAGCATCTAAAGGATACACTAGCCAAAATTTTACTTTAGGATTTCATCTCCATCCTTGAATAGAAGACTATTCTTAAGAAACACTTAGAAGAAAAGGAAGATCCCATGAAAAATAAATCAACCAAAGAGCATGTAAAGGAAAAATAAAAGGGAACTAACACGAATATGAAACCTCATCTACCATCTACATTTGTTAATATAAGGAAGGGGTAGGTAAATCAAAGCCTTCACCATTTTATCTAAATTTGACTGTGGTTAATAAACTATTACAAAATTCCATGATCAAATTCGGCATCAGCATGATGATGATACCAAAACAAATAGTTTACGTAATAAAATTGAAGCATGAGCCCTTAAATAAGGTGGAGATGCAACTATATGAAAAAAAGGTTCAAACCTTAGGAATCATCATAGATCTTCCTCTCACATTATACTCTATTCAAAGAATCACTATACCACAATATTTTTTGATGACAGACATCCCACCTATCTTTGGGCTATGTGTATCAAGATATTTCATTGCCAAGATTGGTGGATACTTATTGTTGGACTGATCCCATTTAATCCTAAGGACCAGGTATGGTTCAAAGATAAAGGTGTTATCTAAGCCCCTAGACCTTGATCACATAGTGGATGAAGAAATGGTGAAATTTGAGGAAATACACACCTATTTATCAATTATAGAGACACACTACATAGAGATGCTCAAGGAAGAAAAGGTGGTAGATGATAGAAGCCCAAAGGAAGAGACCCTTATCAATGAGTTTATCAAGAATGACCAACTTGAAAAATTTAATTCCACTAGTCTTGGAACCTATGTCATCTATGATAAATACCATGTCATTATTTAGGTCCTAAGAAAGCAAGAAGACTAGAGAAAGAGGGAAAAATATGAGTCCAAACTCTAGACTCTACATTTAGATGGTGCAGAATACAAGATTCTCTCTAAAGCTGGTATCCAGATAACATATCCCTTTGGGAAAGAAATACTCAGATATTTTTTTTTCTAGTTTGCCTATACAAATAATGAATTAGAATATGAGGCTTTATTCCATGGTCTCATCCTCACCTAATAAATGGGAATCAAAAATTTAAGGTTATTTGGTGACTCTAAACTAGTTGTCAGATAGGTAAGCAGGGTGGCCATGATAAAGAACATGTGTATGAGGTTTTACCTTCATCATATATGGTACTTAATTGAATCCTTTAGGGCCCTTGATAGTCAACTCATTTTGAGGGCCATAAACATAAAATTTGATATAATGATAATAGTGGGATCTCAATTTGACCCAATGATAGACTTTTTCAATAAATTTGTAGTGCAGGTCATTATGAGGCCCATTGTCTCCAAAAATTACCAAAATTCATAGGTGTTTGAGTACAATGTTCAGATTGTAATGTTCTTCCAACAATATTTCTAATTCATAGAGCAACTACAACTAAAGATCAAAGAAGCATATATAGACCAATTCATGTAGATGAAGACCAACAAACTACCAAAGGGCCTCATCATTGAAGAAAATATCTTTGACTCTGATGATGTGAGGGATGATAAGTGAAAGACTGTCAAAGATAGGGTGGATTTCAATAAACTTAATGTTAGAAGTATAATAACGATAAAAGTTAGAAAAAAAGTTCCTTAGAGTGATAAAGAGCAATTGGTTTGTTTTTATGACAAATACAAGGGCATCATTGCTTGGACTTATGTGACTTAAAAGGATAAGACTGAGAGGTCATTCATCATAACATCAAATTGGTAAAAGGTGCCAAACTAGTCTAGAAGAATCAGTGGCTAGTGAACATGAAGATTGAGTACTTGATGGCTTAAGAACTCAAGAAACTAATTGATTCAAGGATTATATATATGATCAAACATTCTACTTGGGTATCTAACCTAGTCCCTGTATATAATAAAAGTGGAAAAATATGACTTTGTATGGATTTATAAGATCTAAATAAGGTATCCTTAAAGGATCATTACCCTCTCCCTTGAATAGAATAGATTCTTTAGATGATAACAATCATAAAGATGTTTTTGCTTCTAGATGGATTCTCTAGGTATAATCAAGTGTGGATAAAGTAAGATGATCAACACAATACCACCTTCATTATAAAGTGGGGAACCTTTGCATTTGTGAACATGCCTTTCATCCTTTATAATACCAAGGAAACATTCAATGAGTGATGGATGTAGCCTTCAAAGGTCTTATCAATAAGATTATTCTAATCTACCTAAATTAACGCATTGTATTATCTAATCAGAAATAAGACCACTTCAACTATTTGGAGAAGGTTTTATAAAGGTTCCATGAATTTAGGGTGTCCTTGAACCCTAAAAAATGCATCTTTGAAGTCCTTCAAGGTAAGTTGCTTGGATATATAATATCTAAAGATGGGATCACTATCAACCTAGAGAGGATAAAACCCATAAGAGACTTGGCCTTTCCAATAAACAAGAAGGTATTACAATATTTCCTTGGGAAGATCAATTTTATCAGTAGATTCATATCAAACTTCATAGGATTAGCTAGACAAATCATGTTAATGCTCAAAAAGGACTAGGCCTTGAAATCAAGATCTAAATGGAGAATAGCATATAAATAAATAAAAAGTTCAATATACATCATGCATATACATATTAACCATGACATTTCCAAATATTTCATTATATATGTTTATGGAAGTGAGCATAGACTTGTGGCCATGTTATCTCAAAAATAAAATGGGGGCAAAGAAGAACACCTGATCTCATTCTATTCTAGAACATTGCATTGGTATGAAGCTAAATATAGTTTTGTAGAAAGGCAAGCCTTTGAAATTATGAAGGGCCTTAATAATTTCAAGCACCAATAGTAAGATAATGGTATATGTCATGTATTATAGTGTGCATGATTATATCATGGAAGGAGAAATTATAGAGAAGAGGGCCAAGATCACTAAGATCCTAGAATATGACATAGAAGTCAGGCTAAGCAAGGTAATTAGAGAAAAAGTAATCTATGAGTACTTAAAATAGTTCATAGATCTCTTAGTGGAATATCAAAACATGCTGGAGGAACCGATTCGAAGCTGAAGAATCTTAGGTGACTGAATAGGTCTACTTCATGCAAATCAGAAGGTATCCCAATGGTCTCCCCACACATAATAGAATTTTTTATAGATTATAAAGGTCTAGATATATGTTAGTCCAAGGAGTCCTATTCCAACGTAATTTTTATGAAGGCCTCCTTAGGTGCATTGATAAGCCCCAAATAGAAAAGATTTTACAACACATGCATTTCACCCCCTAAGCAACCATTTCTCAGTAAAGACTACCATAACCAAGATCATGAAGGTGGAGTACTATTGGTTGACCATGTTTTTAGACTATAATTAGGTATTCAAAACGTTCTAGTAATGCCAATATTCTACTAGGAAGTGGAAAACATTGGTCATGCCTCTCAATCTAATTGTGAGTGATGAACCCGTTATGCAATGGGGCTAGACTTCATCAAAATGATCAACCCAGTCTCTAACATGGGTTACAAGTGGATATTTAAGGCCACTATTTACTTCACCAAGTAAGTTGAGGTAATCCCACTAAAAGAGGCAATCGAGAATGTAATTCTCAACTTTTATGAATATCTCATGACTAGATTTTGCTTGCCAAAAATGACCATTTTGGACCATGTGAAAGCCTTCCTTGAATCCAAGATCTTAAAATTAATACTCTAGAATGGTGTTTTATTGAGGACTTCATCTAATTACTACCCATAGAGGAATAAATTGGTGGAGTCTGCAAATAAGAACTTGATTTATTTGATCAAGAGAATGGGTAATGATAAGTAAAGAGACTGACACTTGCACATGAAAATAGCTCTATGAGTGGATCACATCACCCACAAGTAGATATTTAAAACTTATCTATACAAGCTTGTATATGGGAAAGAAGTAATGATGTTGGTGTCTTCAAAAATCCCTATATAATAGCTCTGGAAGGATATCAAGATCTAAGATAATGGAGTAATAGATGTTCACCTTGTTGAATTACTCAAACTCCAAGAATCAAGGTAACTAGTGGGTGATGCAAAGATCATCTGACAATAAGTATTAAAGTGATGTTTTGACAAAAAGTCTTTAAACTCAAGATTCAAACTTGGGTACCTAGTCCTTATGTATGATGAATGAGACACAAAACCAAGATAGCATGCAAAATTTGATTCTCTATGGAGAGGACCTTTTCACATTATCAACGATCAACAAGGAAATGATTTCAAAATATAAGATTTGGAGGGAAAATCCTTAGATATCCTCATCAATAATATCAACTTGAAGAATTTTAATTAACTTCCTACCATCCCTTGTACATAATTAGATAGTTTCTTTTCTTTGTTGTTATTTTCCTTATTGTTTTCCTTTCTTTTTGTTGCTTCTTTTCCAAATAAATTCCATTGGCACATGTGGCTGATTGGGTCACCACATGTCCTCTCCCCAATCTCTCCATATCTTAAAAAAGATTCTCTAAAATATGGTTATCTACCTACTTCCTCTATCATTAATGTGAGATGATTTGTTATGCATGATTTCCTATAACAATCACTAAAAATATTTTGAAAGGTGGCCCTTTAAGCATGCGTGTCGCTCTTACCATTTATGAGGGTGTTTTTTTTTTAAGTTTCCATGATGAGATACCTAGTGCCACTAGTACATAAATACACCACCTCTTTATTAAAGGTAAACACTTGATGATTTATAATTCTGAAGAGAGCATCGAGTGATTAAAATAATCAAAAGAGAAATCTCAAGAATTGAAAGGCATTAGTAAAACTCATCGACCTAGCTTTTCTAGAAGAAGAAAAGAGATATCTTTTGAATCAGTTTTAATATTCTTAAAATATGGAATCTTTTACATCCTCTTCAAGATGTGGTAAATTCCCTTCAAAATAGATATCCCATAGTTAAATTAGCATAGGATCCCCTCCTCCCACATACACCATGAACAAATCTTACACTTTAGCCCCTATCCAAGTGATAAAGAAGGTACAAAATACCATGTAGGTAATTAAGGGAACTTACAAAGATAGGGCTTTGATGATTGACTCTATGGATGAAATATCAAATCTAGAGTTGGCCCATAATACTAAGAATTTGAGGGAGGCTATCTATGCCCAAAATCTTAACCAAACTAGTAGGAATGAGTATACCTCTTTCAAGTGAAAAATATGGGATTACACCTTAGCAAAATATATTTTTCCCTACATGCACACTTTCCATAAAATTTTCACCCTCTATGCCAAAACATATGATTCAAAAATTGGCATAATCATAAGGGATGCCCGTATAAGGTCAATATTGGCATAGACAATGTCAAGGTAATGCTCTGACTACAAAACAATCCCAACACTATTGTCTACAACATTGAGAGCCACCAAAACATCTAGGACTCCCAAGTGAAGGATAAGGAATGCTTCCTTATGTCTCTTCTCAACCAAAAGATCATATAGATTCTAATTATACCCCTATACTTGTTGACTTTTCCTACACTGGATGTGAAAGACACTTTTCCCATGATAGCATTCATATTGGGCATGGATATTGATGCCAACATCAAGGAGTTATAATTGGGTGAAATAATTCTCATGATCATGGTAAATAATGTGGAAGCATTTAGAATAGACTTCATCGAAGAAATCATCTCCACTATAAGAGTAAAACTACAAAATTTACCATTAATGGGTACCTTTTAGTATCCATCTTATCTCATGAATTTGACTATATACCAACACTCTAAGTTCTTCTCCAAGTATCTATAGCTAAACACTATGGATATAGATGTTTTCCATAATATAGTAGCCATGATCACTATATGGACCCCCATCTTATCAATCATGGGGGACTAATATGAGTTCTTAGAGTAGTTTATGGATCTAATTTTCATAGATCTTAGAAGGCAAGATGTCATTCCCCAATTGACTAATGAGTAGTAAGCATGGCTCAAAAGTAACAAGGTCTTAGTCAGATATTTTTAGGGAGACCACTTTAATTATTCTAATCACATGGGTTTACAAGAGAGCCTTTTTATCTCCCCCATATGCTAACTGACGTGACCTTGACCCTCTAGTTAGCTTCATAACTTGATATAGTGGAATTCATCTAAGGGGTAGGTAAGAAGAGAAAGGGGTTATATGACACCCCTTTTTCAATAAGAAACAACATAGTGCAAAAATGAAACCAAGGACATCTCATAGCTAAGCTACTAGAGATGGGCCTAGACCTAGTATATGATTGATGGGATTATGACTTAATGGGGTATATAGTAGGTTTGAAGACTGCCAATGTACCTGAGTACTAGGCTCATCCCTACTTAGAGCTAAGGAAGTCACCCATATAGGACCTCCATCAAAATTATGTGGACTTGGCCTTGATCTCACAAGACATCCCCAAACTATCGGAGTCTTTTTCTGATAAATTCCAATCCATTGACCTTACCAAGAAGTTGTCAAAGGGGATGAAGTAATGATTGAATTACTTAGTTTGGAGAAAAGATAAAAAAATCTACCTTCTTAAATTACAAATATGTGTTTGGGAAACCACATGTTGGTTTGCATGATTATTCCCCAAATGAGAAGTTTGAATAACTATGGTATGAGTCCCACCTGAAAGAGAACACACTAGAGGAGTATTTGTTGGAGCAAACATACCCCCCATTTTTCAAAATTGGGTCCCATGAGAAACTCTATTAATTGAACATAAAATATTAATGATAAGATAATTTTTACAATTTGAAGATCATCTACTTCATCAAATGTAAGCTTTCTTAGTTATGTTTTTCTTTAATTATGACTAATAGTACTAATGATAAATAGTTTTTATTACCTTTAGTTGTAGGCTCCAGGGTATTTATCCCTAGTAAATTCATATTCTAAAGCCCTAGCAAAACCCTCAGTTTCAATTTGAATATAGGTGGGAACCAATTGGTAGGAAACTTTTAAAAATCCATTTTTAGACCTAAGTACAAAGCTCATATTTTAAGCATAGTTTTATTTTTTAACATGACCAATACTTGATTTGATGTCCTTGGTCCCCTTTTTTATTTATTGATTGAAATTCCCTTGTGTATGCCTAACTAATATTCATCATGCAAGGTTCACATAATATTTCCTAGATGAGCCTAATGTTTTAACCCTAGGGCCCCATTATATTTATTAATACTAATAGGAACCTAGTTTTAACAAATTAACCTAAACTCTAGCTTCTCAAGTCAAATTTTATATTATCTTGAACCTTTCAATTTATACCTTAGCCTAAGGTTTTAATCATAAGGCCCAAATTTATTCATTAATCAAATTGAGATCTTAGTCTTAAAACCTTAGCCTAAGTCTTTTTATCTTTATGATCTTGAGTTAACTTCATTGCATCTTTTAGGATAAAATGACTCTTCATTTATTATAATATTTAATATAATAGAGTGAGGAAAACCTAATCTTTGACTTTAAAAACATGCTTCTTGAATGACCTAATAGTTCACATTACATCATGGGAAATCAATCAAACAACCCAAAGGATCAGACAAAGTTGTATCCTTGGCTTGCATCTAGCTATTTGTGCTTCATCATGAGAACCCGATCAGATGGAATGAGGCACAGTTGAGAATTCAAAATTTTATAGAAGCCTTAAATGATCAACAAGTGTTACTCTCATATTTAAGTATTAAAATCAAAGGAACCCACCTAATAGAAACACCTAATAATGAGCAAGTTGTCATGATCCTATGACCCTTGATTTATAAATTTTTTTGATCCAATAGAGGGAATTAAGTCCAAAACCCTTAGAAGCCCTATAGAAGTGACATGTGGCACCCTTACATTTAGTCCTAAGGATTTAACAAGCTTAAAATAGACATTCATACAACCATCATTCGATGTTCATGAGGATATCTTTGTTGTGAATGTGAATGTCAACTTTAAGACGATTAAGATAAAAGTTTTGATAGCTTAAACTTGACATTCATGTGATCATCATTTGATGTTTGCAAGGACATATTTGATGTCTACAAGAGCAACAAATTTAAGATAATGAATTATCTTACTCAGGATCAAAATGTATTCCAAAAAATATTCTTGAAAATCTTGTGAAGTGCCTCACAGATGACTAGGAGCCCTCGAAGGGTGCTCAAACATGGGAAATATATAAAAAAATTGGTATTATGGTCTAAGTATATGCTAACAATACTTAATCTAGGTCTATATCCTAAGATCCACATTACATGTTGTTCAAATATTGTAGACTTTAGGCTAAAAGACTTATGCTAAGCCTCATTTTAAGGGGACTTTGGAAAATATAAAACATAAGCTAAATGATTCTAACCTAAGGTTATAATATATTTATTAAATGAAATAAAACCCTATCTAAAGTTTTAACATCATTTTGGGCCCATTTTGAGCATGATTTATAAAATCTTGGCATAAATATTTTAGCCCAAAATATACATCATGTTTATTAAACATGGCATAAACATTGGCCTTGAATATTTATGCCAAGGCTCCCTTATGTATAAATAAAAAAATATAGGCATAAATTCCTTAGCCTAAGGTTTATTTCATTTTTAATAAACATGAAACAAAACCTAACCTAAAGAATTTAATCCTAAGTCTCACTTTAGTAATGTAATAGAATAAAATTTGGGTATCTTTGTAGATCAAAGAATCATGATTTGTCACTAGATGATGATCCAACAATGCAAAGGCCCTAAAAAAAATTTAATGGAATTTTGAGGACCCAAAAGATTGAAGCATGGTAAGAACCCATTCGAATCAAAACTGATAGATGATAAAAAGTTCATGCTTTGTCATTAATATAATATATAACAAAATGAATGAACCCATGAATTTTCAAAGGCCCATAGGCTCATCACATGGCTAGTGCTCATTTGGAAAGTGTTTGACTTAGGATACAAATCACAAGAGAGATCAAAGTGAACCTAAGTGTCACAACCATAGAGATTTGAAGCCAAAGGGCTAATTAAAAAGTGAGATCTCGGATTGAAATTAGTGGCTTATGTTAATCCTAGATTTTAATCCAACAAAGTGAAATAAAAGAGGCATTTTTAAATGCCAATAATTAGTGCTCAAAAGTCATTTATGAAAAATGTATCAAAAGGCCCAAACCAATTCCACATAGATGCCATGTAAGTAGAAAAGGGGAAAATATGAGATCTTATGGGCTCAAAAATGCGAAGATATAAATGTAAAGGTCCAAATGAAACACAAGGCATGTATAAGCTAGAGTCTAGATAAATACTACCATTAAATCTCAAAAACCCTAGACCCTACATAAAAATGACCTAATTGAATCCATTTGGTCATAATTTGATCCAAAGAGATATTGCTCATTTTTTTGAGTGCAAAAGATCTTTCACAGAGACCATTTACGAATGAGTGTGAATACTTTTCAAGAATATAGAGACCATGGAAACTCATAGATAGAAACTAAAGGAGGAGACCAAGCTCTACTTATTGGTGGATAATGAGGGTCAAATCTTCAAGGACACAAAATTAGATGTTGTAGCCTTGAATTCCCCAAGAATCAAAAATTGGTCTAAACTCTTGTTCATGGTGGAAGAATTGAATCCTATGAGAAAAGAGGAAAAAAATTTACCAAAATAAGCCAGTATACTATGACTTATTTTTTATCTAGATGGTCAGCCTTACCCATGCTACTGTAAAGCTTGACCTACTACACTATATAGATGTCCTTACACCCAAATTTTTTGATTATATAATTGGTAATTAATTAATCATTAGGGAGTGAAACTCCAAGATGTTAACAGAAATTTATCCTATAGAATTTGATAAATACTATATGCTCCCTCTACCCCACATAAACTTGTCTAAAATTAAGGAATGGTCCAACAATCGTGACCTACACTTTGTCCTTAGATCATGGTTGCACCAAGGCCACTATATTTCAAAGACTTTAAAGGTAAGATCCTCATAGTTGAATTAGGGATGGCATCATAGTTATAATGACACTATTTAATTGAGCCTTTTTATCCCCTTCAACCACCTATGTAAATAAAATCTAGGTCCCCTTTATGCATTTCATGGTGGAAAAAAAGTTCCCCCCTCAAATTGGAGATTTGATCAGTGTCTTCCTCACCCAACAATTCACTGCTATAAAAAGGATTACATCTAAGCAATTTTATATGATGTCCTACCTAATAGACACCCTATTTTCCCTTATTAACTTCCTAGGGATTAGGAATTGGTCCCCATATGGCAAAACTAATATTTCACACCACTACACAAAATTGCATATCTTAAAGTATAGGAACTATATGTAGTTCATTTGTGACTATGTGTTCCCAGCCATAGTGGAAGCCATCATAGGTGTTTTCATTCCTAAGGTCACTCCACTCATCAATAAGTATGTGGAAATGTTGGGAGATATATGGTATTACCTTGATTATATAGTCATCGGGATTGAAGGAATCATGTCCCAGCCCTATAGGCTACTTACATATGTACTAAGTAAGCTTGTTGAAAAAAAACATGTCCAACTCATTAATGGAGTTGATAAAATATGTAAGGAGAAGAGGAAGGGTCTACTCCACCACTTATCACTAATTACTGGTAAAACCATATTGAAATATTTGGAATAGGTATAAATCATGTCCATACATAGGGCTTCATTTGGCTTTCTAGTGGATAAACTCAAAATGTGGGATCTAAAGAGCATAGTGGGTGAGCATTTAAAGGACAAGAATCTCCCTAATCTTGAGTATGTTCATCAACCTGGTGTTAATGACACCATTTACATTAAGGTCAAAAATTATGAAGAGGTGTTTTCTAGGATTGAATGACAAAACATCAAACTCAAACATAGGTTGACCAAGGAAGAAAAGATATCAATAGAATCATCTTAAATGCATCTTTTACAGTATCGCTTTCTATTTGGACCATCTTGGATAGCCTAATAACAACCCCAAATATAAAATTAATACCCATAGGGGAAAATTGAGTAAGAGCAAGGTGAACAAGGCTGAGGCAAAGAGAAAGTGGGAGAGAAATGTAGGGGAGGACCCTCATCTTTGACACTCCCACAAATACCACCTTCCCCAATTCAATATATTGATATGATTTCCTTGGAACTAGAAAAGACACTTGAGGGTGCTCTTAAGGAGATTTAAAAATCATATGATACAGATAAGGAGGAGGATTAGCTTGAAGAAACCCAAGTCTAAGTAGGATATTCTAGAGATGATCTTGCTATAGGTATGGTACCTATCCCATCCCAATAAAAGAGGAAAGAAAAGCTAGCATTGGTTCTTATAGGACTAAAGAAGACGCCAAGATTGACCATGTCTCACCCCACAAGTGAGATAAATTTGTTCAGTGATGAATTCCCCATACATTGGCCAAGTATCCTAAAATATTTCACTTATGGGAAATTATAAAATATTCCATCTCTCTCCAATTCATGGGCTATGACAAGATTTGTTGATGTTGACATATAAGATGACATGAAGCCATGGATAAGGGTTACGGTTAGGGAATAAGAAGAAAGGATAATTATGGTCACCTAAGGACCAAAAGGAAAGAAGATGGATGTCTAAGAGGTATCAAGTAGCTTGGGTGTGGAGGTCCCTGAACCTCCCAAATTCAAGAAGCCAGTCACTACCATCTAATTCAACCCAGAAATAACTAGATTGGAAAGAGTTACCACTAGGATAGGTATGATTGGAATAAGGGAATTCACCTTCCAAAAGATGGAGCCCTTTATATGATTAACCCTTGTGGGAGGTCAATAACTTGGTGAAGTTTTCATTCATGAAGACGATGTATAAATCTTGATTGAGTCCCAATCAGCACATGCTAAAGTTAGGGTCTAGGGAATGAATAAAAAGATCATAAATTTAGAAAAGGAAAAATAAAACATGGAGACACATGTATTTCTACCAGTGCCTAAGATAATGGCCAAGATTCTTGATGAGTTATTTGATGACATGTTTAAATTACTCAAAATTATGAAGCTAAGGTAGAGTGCATTAAACAAGAGTTTGGTCACCCAATGACAAGCCTCAAAAAACATGATAGCCAAGCTTCTCAACATTAAATCAAGAAAATAAATCCTAGGATTCAAAACAATTAGTTTGGGACACTTGAGCATAGTTTTGGGAATTATGGTTGATAAGGTCCAAAGTTTGAGTGCATGGCATAATAATTTGGAAAGGCTCCTAGAAGATGACAAGGAGCTAATTTCAAGAATTAAACAGCTTCTCAGGACTATGCTTGTAGATCTTGCACAACTCACTATCCTTGGAATCATAAGTGATGATGAATTAAAACATGAGGCTACTTTGGTAACTGAAGAGATCAAAAGAAAAAAACTAAGGTGAATCTGAGGTTGATAATAATAAGATCTTAGACATGATATTCAATGCTGGAGAAAGAATAAATGAAGCTAAGAGCATTAAAAAATCCATTGCCAAAAATGACAGGGAATTTGAGGACTTGGTAGATAAAGAGGAAGAATGTATCCCAAAACCTATTGTGGATATAGATCTAGTTGATGAGTAACATGCTAAATCAATGAGCATCCTCCAACAACAACAAGAAGAGGGATCACTAGTGAATTACACAATATTCTATTTTGTAAAATTTTGTCACATTTTGAAATAAAATATTGCATTATAAAGGCATATTCTAGCTTGTTAGCATATTTTCCTCTAGGTCAGTATGACATAGAAAATCAAGTGTATTTTAGGGCATGGTTAAAAAATATAATTGTCTTTAGCGTTGTACATTTGTATCTTATAAGCTGACCCATATACTTCCTAGTTTTTCTATAAAAGGGTAGCATTACCACTTTTTAAGAGAGATATTTTTGAAAAAAAATTGTACACTTGAAGCAATTAATATAATAAAGGAATTCTACAAGGATTGTCCACATTTGATATGTCAATTTCTAATATAGATTTTCTCTCAATTACAAGTTTTATGTCTTGAATTTGAATAGTTTATTTAAATTTTGGGTTGTATTTTCTAATCATAGGGTTTCTAATCTATGCATATGCTAAATTGGTGGAAGGATATTAGGTTTTACTTCATTTCATTTTGCTTTGTATTCAGATGTACAAATGTTATTTGATTATAATAATAAACTCTTAAAGTAGTCATGGTTCTTACTTATGACACTTTACATTATCCTTTGATTTTTGTGCCATATATAGTGGAATTTGAGCTAAGGCTAGTTTACATTTTATATTGGTTTGATTGCATACTCAGTTGCAATTGATGCTTTATCATGATATTTAAGACTAAAATTGGTAATCACTCATTCTTTTTTCTCCTATACCCTTCTCTTTTCTCATTTTTATACTAGATCACTCTAGTTTTTATTTCAATATAAATATCCATTTAGATTAGTTTTTAACTTAAATTTGGAATGTAATTCACTTAGTATTAACATAGATTCTCTATAATTCACAAAAAAAGGACCAAGGTGGCTCCCAACCACAAAATCATATAAATATTATGGAACAATTTATCTTGATTTGCTACTATTTTACCATAGGCAACTAGATTACCAAAACCTATAACTCATGCTCTAAATTTCCTAAATTATAAAATGAGAATTGTTTTTTAAACACTAAGGGTTCTTCTGGTTCATTTAGAATCACCAATAGGAAAAGATCTATAAGCACTAGAAGGAGGGTTGATCTTGGTGAATTCTTCAAATCTTTGTTGATCTTAGTTTGTTTGATATAAGATTAATGTATCTTTGTGTTTTTGAGTAAATTATATGCTTAAAGGTATGAGGATCATTGATTTTTTGTTTAGAATGCATCTTTCTGCTTATCTATACAAAGATTGATGTTGTTTGGGATTTGATGTTTATTTTCAGTAAATTTAGCTTAGACTTTGAATATTCATAATATCTAAGGTTAAGACAGATCATTTTGATCAAAGGATGGCATATATTTCATTGATCAAGGTTCCTTTAGGATTATAATGATAAAGATAGAACATATTCATGTAATTGAATGCATCTTTGAGCTAATTAGGTCAAAGATCAATGTCCTTTGCATGTTTCCATACAACCTTTACAAAATAACCTCAATATGTAGGTCTAACTCTTGTTCTTTATAAAATTTAACTTAATACAAAATATTTTAGGTAGGATCTTCAAAATTCAAGCTAGAATTACCTAGGATTAAAATAAGATCACACTCAAAAACTAGGGAACCTTTACTTGAAATTGAGGTCGACAAAAAAGCTTGATGTGACACAAGTATACACAGGAGATCCAAATCTCCTCCAAATTCACATATTCAATGTAATTTTTCCTTTAACCTTCATCTATGTATGGCCTAGCTGGGAGAGTCTTTAATGTATGTACTAGGTGTGGTACATGACCTTCCACACAATGCTGAAAAGCTTTTAGCTACGTTTAGTCCAACATCTATAATAACCACTAAAGAATATATATAATATTTTAAATATACCTTAAGATTGCTAAATGTAGTGCATGAAGACATGTCCTCTAGGTCATTCCCCTTGACCTTTAAGGATGATACTTATGAAGGTTTTTTGAACTTGCCTTATAATTACATCACCTGTTGGGATGATTTCAACAATGTGTTTATAGATCAATTTAGTAAAATTACTCATCCTTGTGTTATTTACCATTAATTCACTATTATTATAAGGGATTTTAATGAGCCTATTATGTCATTTTATTCTAGATTTTATAATATGTATAGTCGGACCATAGAAGCCTATAAACCTGATGATATTCTAGATCTAGAGATCTATAGTGGATCCTATGACCTCTATATTATTGAAAACATTTATTGTGGTTATAACTTCATTGGCTCAGGCCTATTCTAAATCATTGAACATTAATGATCAAATGCATCCTCAAAAGATAATTTCTTAATCCCAAACATAAACCCACATATGCCTATGATGAACTTATTCCCCAATAGCAACTAGAATATCCTAGCCTTAAACTAACTTCCAAACTTAAATCAATTTCCTTTAAATCATGCAACTCCCAACCAAAATTTAGTATTCTTGAGTCATCCGAAAAATATATTAAATTCAAATGATCAAAAGGATTTAGTACCAATTGTTGGTGTTAACAATAACTAGGTACATAAATTTAAATCTCCTATAAGTGAGAATGAATATATTTTAAAGATTTTCCAAAAGTTAAGAATTGATTTTATTCAATTTTAAAAATAAGTTAGAAATACTACTAAAAGCTTAGGTATAAACTTCTCATTTTAAAGACATAATAGTCTAAATAATAGATTTAAAAATGATACTTTTCATAATAATAGGAATAACAATCCACCTTCTGAAAAGAAGACCATGGACATTAACCTCATTGATAGTACATTGCCTAATTATTCTAGGGTACATTGCACAACAAAGCATGGTGAAATTGACTATACTGAGTTTCAAAAAGCCTTTGAGGATTTATAAATATATTTGGATACATTTAAAGTGGTCCATAATAAGGAAAGTGGTGTAGGTGCTTCTATATCCATGTCATATGATCAATCCTTCATGGTAGACACCTTTGATTTTCCCTTTCAAGAGAAAAATGACCCTGATGAGAACCCTAAAGAGATCCAATATTTTCAATAGTTCTTGAAGGAAATCTATCCCTTGAGGAATAGAGAGAAAGGTAGCCCTTAAATACCTCAATACCTACAAACAACTTTGAGACTCGTCCAAACACTTCTTCGAGCAACAGTCGTGAACCCTCTAAAGGGAGTAATTCTAAACACAATGTTGATATTCCTATTTATTCTAAGAAAAATTGATATAACATAGTTGGGAATATGAAAAATATAAAGGATAATATCACTTTACATGAACTCACATAGACTATAGAGCAAAGGGACCTCTTATTGGAATCTCTGTCAAAGAAATCAAACAATCCACCTAGGTCTGATCATGCCAATGTGAATGTCCACAAAGCCAAAGCTGAATCTCTTCCTTTCTTGCTAACTATCAATATGTTTGGTAAGTACATAATTAATTATTAGAATCAATTTTTTCTACCATTATCATGTATGTAGGTATATGAAAACAACTTAGTCTAACTCCTTTTAAATCTGATAGAGTTGTAACTTAGTTAGACAAATCTAGAGTTAGGGTAATTCGAGAACTCTTAAATGTTCACATGCAACTAGATTCTAAAATTAGGGTAAAACAATTCATTAATATTCAAGTTGCTAATACACTTGATGTTTATAGAATATTATTGAATGAATAATGGACAAAGGCTTTGTATAGTTACATGTCCACAGATTACTCACATATATGGCTACCTTGGAAGGGAGTTCCTAATCAAATCAGTGTTGAAAGAGAACTAAGGATGAAACACATGATAATGTAATACAATGTTGTAAATGAGAGGGTAAACATAATTGACATAGACTTAGTGATTTTCACACTAGATATTGATAAGTTAGGTGATCTAAAGAGTGCTCATGTTGTTCTTCGAATGTGGAAATTACATTTTGATGGTACCAGATGTAAAGTTAAATCAGGTGTTGGTGTTATCTTAACTTACCCTACTAATAATAATTACCATGCTAATTATAGCCTCTAATTCACTTGAACTAAAAATATTGCTAAATATGAAGCCCTTATCCTAGGTTTACAATTTTCTATAAATAATAAGGCTAAGGAATTACTAATTTATGGGGACTTCGAACTAGTGATTAACTAGTAAGAATCAAATATCAATGCAAGCTCTCATATATTAAGAGGTATATGTTTAGATTTTGGGATTTAATTAAGTCATTTGATTATTTTAGCATCACTTCCATCCCAAGAGAGCAAAACCAAGCTGTTGATGAGTTGGCATCTACTATAGTCAACCTCATAACCAACCAAGATTCCCCTAATTTTATCATTGAGTTGATCCCTTATCCTTTAGTACCTGATAATGTCAACCATTTTAAAGTTTTTAATGATGATCAATAGATATTAGATTTCATGACCAGTTCTAGGGCTTTTAATTCTCATATTATCAATGAGACTAATGAAAATACATCCAAGGAAGATAGTTTTGATGGTAAAGTCATTCAGCTAAATGACAACAAGATCCATAAGGAAATGATTGCCTGAGATAGACTATTTGATTAGGACAAATTGGCCAAAGTTTCTAAATATCCCAAAGTAAGTGGGAAAGATTATCATGTTATTGATCTTGGCCTCCAAGATCAACCCCAACTGCTAACTGTTAGAAAATCTTGGACAAACATGGAAAAAAATAAAGCCAAATATATCCTTAACCAATACAAGGATGTCATAACATGGTCTTCGTATGACATAAAAATATTTGATCCAAGGTTCATCACACATACTATACCCCTTAAAGGAAGTTACAAACCATTTAGATAGAAACAAAGGCCAGTGAACCCTATCCTAGATCTAATGATCTTCAGTGAGGTTAAAATATTACTAGATGCTATGATATTCATCCACATTAGGCACTTTACTTGGGTGGAAAACATGGTGCCAATCAGAAATAAGAATGGTGAGATTAGACTTTATATTGAATTCAAGAACTTAAACAAAGCATCAAAAAAGGATAACTATGCCCTTCTCTCTCTAGACCAAGTGATTTAGGTTGTCTTAGGTTTAGCTATGATGTCCTTTCTTGATGGATTTTTAGGTTACAAACAAGTGTTGGGTGATAAAGAAGATATGATGAAAATAACCTTCACAATAAAGTGGGGAACATTTGCTTACAATAGAATGCCCTTTGGACTAATCAATGCAGGAGCTATCTTCTAAGGAGCTATGGACCATGCCTTCCAAGGGCTAATTGTTAAGTAAATTATTATATACATAGATGATCTAATAGTTTTTTCTAAAAATAGGGAACATCACTTTATACACTTACAAATCTTTGAGAGATGTAGGGGGTATGGGATTTCCTTGAACCCTTAGAAGAGTATCTTTTGTGTTACATAAGGAAAATTATTGGGTCATAGTATAACCAAATATGGGATCTCTAAAGATCCTAAAATATTAAAGGCCATATCTATAATAGATCCTCCAGATAGTAAGAAAGAGCTAAAGTCATTCTTTGGTAAAATATTTTTTATAAGAAAGTTTATTTCTAGCTTTGCAAAGATTGTCAAGCCACTAAATGACATGCTAAAGAAGGATTCCAAAGTCACATAGAATGGATAATCTAGAAAGTCATTTAATGATATCAAGGAGGCCATTAGCTAAGCTCTATTAATTATAATTCTTGACTTCTCAAGGTACTTCTACCTTTATTACTTTGCATCTGACCACACTATGGTTGTAGTGCTAACCCAAAAGATTGATGGGTGTGATCACATAAGAGAATTTATGAGCACTAATTTTAAAAATGTTTAATTAAATTATTCATTGATTGATAAGTAAGCATATGCATTAGTAAAGGTAGTTAATAAATGTATGAATTACATCCTTAGAAATAAGGTACACGTTATCTTATCTAACCCTACCACCAAGCTTATGTTAAGCTAGAATGAGCTAGGAGAATGTATAGGTAAGTGGATGTTAGTCTTATAGGAGTATGACATGGAGATGAAAACAAAAAAAATAGTAAGGTTTCATGTCTGATCTAGATGATTGTTAATACTAACCATAGGCTAAATATTATGCAAGTGGATCAATAGAACATTCAAGCTAGTGAGTGGTATGATTCAATCATACATTTGATTTTTAATTTTACTTGTCTTCTAGGTCTATCTAGGGAAAAAAAGAGTGTCATAATATTTAAATTTTCCCACTACCTGATCAAGGATGGGGTCATGTATAGAAGAAATTTTTAAGAGGTTTACTTGAGATGTGTCTCACAAAAAGAATCCACCAAAATCATGAGCACATTCCAAGAAAATTTGGGTGGTGGGAATCCATCTGGTAGAGCCACAACACATAAAATTATTAGAGATAGCTATTTTTGGTGAATTATTCTTGAATATACTCATAAACATGTGAGTGAATGTCAGTCATTTTATATTTTTAGCACCAAGGAGCCAAAGGCAACAATGCCTCTATAACCAATCATGGTTTAGAAACCATTTACACAATGGGGATTAAAATTTGTTGGGGGTAATCAACCCTAATTAATTTTAAGGTCATGAATATGTCCTAATAGCCATAAACTATTGTATAGGGTAGACTAAAGCTATAACCACTAAGCAATACAAGATCGAAGAAGTGATCAACTTATTGGAAGATAACATATGTACTAGGTTTGGGACTCCAGTCTCTTTAGTGTGTGATAATAGATATACCTTCATATCTATATAGATGACTAAATGACATTATAATAATGGAATTACTCTCAATTTTTCCTCCAACCATTATCCCCAAGGAAATGGAATCTCTGAATCTACAAGCAAAAACCTAATGAAGGCAATCAAAAAGTCTACTATGAATAAGCCCAGGACCTAGTATAAGCTCCTTAAATTTGTACTATGGGTAGATAAGATAAGAATCAAGCAAGACCTAAGAGCCTCACCATTCCTATTGGTGTATACACAATAACCTATGTTTCATGTTACCCTCAATTTTCCCACATATAGATTTACACAAGAATACATGAAAGAGAGCCAAGAACTTGCCAAATCAAGATTACTTGACATAATTAAGATGGAAGATGTAAGGAAGAAATCCTTTGGTAATTTTAGTAGGAATAAAACCATAATAAAAAGGTGGTTTGATAAAATATCATATATTAAGGTGTTTAGATGAGCAGATATATTTCTCCTTTGAGAGAAAACATCTGAACCTAAGGGAAAACATGGAAAATTCACACCCTTATTGATTGGGCCATACCATATTGCAAAAACATTATGAAATATCATGTTCAAGCTCAAATATCTACAAGGATCAGAGTTCATAACACCCACAAATTGGCAATACATCAAGCACTACTTCTATACTACTCCTAGAGTCTTCATGGAGTAAACTATAAGATGGTTATAATTTAGAGTAGGTAGGCTAGTTAGTTTCCTTTCATGTTTTTTCCTTCTTGTCCCTTGTTTGTACATAAGATTGTATCTATTTGTTTATTTTCCTTTTATTTATTTATTTTATACTTTCTATTGTGTGTTTCTTATTTCTTTGTTCCTTGGTTTTGATATGTCCTTTTTGAAAATCCTAAGCTCTACCTATGAAGTTTTCTTGAAACATGGTCAAAATTAAGAAATGTAGGTGTGAGCCCCATACATAACATGACCAAGGTCCTAAAATATAGCAATAATTTTTTAATCTACAAAAAATAGTAAGGAACAATAGAATAAGTTAATTATTTCATGAGAACTTGACCATTGTCTTGACCTCAAACTAGTTTTAAGAAGACTTGCACTTGTAGGGTGAAAACTCAAACTATCATGGTATAGTTATACTAGAACTTAATCAACATCCTTGTTGGAAATAATGGTTTCAGCCATAATTAATTCTCTAAAAATCAAACATTTGACCAAATCCTATAAACCTAGTTATTTTGGTTCCCAACTTGTTGAAAGCATAAAAGTCTAAAATACACAAAAAAAGAAGGATACAATACAGAATCAAAAGATTTCAAGTAAAGGTGATTCTAGTAAAATCCATAAAGGATATATATGCCTAGATGCTAGTGGAGTAAGGCTTTGATTAGAGTCAAACGCATATCTATTAGGGCTATATATTCCTGGCTAGTAGTAGAGCAATGCCTAAGCCTTCCCTAAGCAAAAATCATGGTTCCTCATGAACATCTAAACATGCTCCAAGCTAAGTGTTAGTGATCAAAGATAAGAAACCTAGAAGGTGTTTCTTGAACCCCATGACAAATAATAAGTGGAATCAAGGCACATACATAGTATGGTTATGTCTTGATGCTTGACCCTAAGTTTACAAGTGCAAGGTTTGTTTCAACCATAATCTAGTCTAGATGATGATATTGATCAAATAGAGTGGATGGTCTAATTATTTACCTTAATTAGAGTATCTAGGTTCTAACATATTGTTATGTTTCCCCCATGAGTAACTATTTTTTAGAGCCAACATACCACCCATTTTTTAAAATTGGAACCCTTGAGAAACCCTAAGAATTGAACATAAAATATGGCATGATAAGATCATTTGTAGAATTTGAAGATCATCCACTTCATCAAAAGCAATCATAGTTATGTTTTTCTTTAATTTGGAATAATAGTATTAATAATAAATGACATTTATTAATTTTAGTTGCAAGTTCCATGGTGTTTGTCCCTAGGAAATTCATATTCCCAAACCCTAGAAAAACCCTCAGTTTAAATTTGAATATTGGTGGGAACCAATTGGAGAGAATATTTTAAAAATCCATTTTTAGACCTAAGTGCAAATTTCATATTTTAAGCATAGTTATGTTTTTTAACATGATTAATACTTGATATAATGTCATTGCTCCCCTGTGTTATTTCCCCTCTTGAAGTCCCTTGTGTATGCCTAATTAATATTCATCCTATAGGGTACTCATAATATTTTGTATCTTAACCCATTGTTTTAACCCTAAGGCCCCAATGTATTTATTAATACTAATAAGACCTTAGTTTTAACACATTAGTCTAAATGTCAACTTCTTATGTATAATTTTATATTATATTAACCCTTTTGGTTTATACCTTAGCCTAAAGTTTTAATCTTAAGGCCCTAACATATTCATTAATATAATAGAGACCATAGTCTTAAAACCTTAGCCTAAGTCTCTTTATCTTTATAGTCTTGACTTAAATTCCTTGCATCTTATAAGATCCAATGACCCTCACTTTATCATGATATTTGAATTAATAGAGCAAGGAAAACTTAATATTTGACTTAAATGATGTGCATCTTTAATGATTCAATGGTCATGTTGCATCATGAGAAATCAATCCAACAACTTGAAGGCTCAAACAAAGTTACATCCTTGGCTGGCATCCAACTGTTCACACTTCATCATAAGAACCTGATCAGATGGAATGAGGCATAGTTGAAAATTGAAAAGGTTATGGAGGCCCTAAATGATCAACATGTGGCACTCTCACATTTAAGTATTAAAATCAAAGGTACCCACCTAATAAAAAACACCCAATCATGAGTAAGCTTCCAGATCATGATCCTACGAACATCACTTAATCATGGATTTTGATTAGATGGAGTGAATTAAGTCAAAAACCCTTGGAATCCCCTTAGAAGTGACAAGTGGCACACTTGAATTTGATATTGAAGATTTAACAAGCTTAAAATTCATTTTCGTGTAACTATCATTCGATATCTGCAATGATGCATTTGATGTCCGTGTAACTATCAACTTTAAGACCATTAAAATAATAGTTTTGATAGCTTAAACTTGACGTTCATGTGACCATCATTTGATGTCTACAAGGAAGTATTTTATGTCTATGAGACCATAAAATTTAAGCTAATTAATTATCTTACTAAAGGTCAAAATTCATTTCAAAAATGTTGCTAATAATCTTGTGAAGTGCCTCACAGATGACTAGGAGCCCTCAAAGGGTGCTCAAACATGGGAAATCTTGAACTAAAATGGTCTTATGATCTAAGTATATATGACTTAATCTAATTATATATCCTAAGATCCCCATTGCATGTTGTTCAAATGTCATATACTTTAGGCTAAAAGACTTATGCTAAGTCTGATTTTAAAGGGACTTTGAAAAATATAAAACTTAGGCTAAATAATTCTAAGGTTTTAATATATTTATTAAATGCAACAAAAACCTATATAAAGTTAGATCATCATTTTGGGTCCAATAAAATCTTGGCATAAATTTTTTATCCCAAAATATATATCATGTTTTTTAGCGTGACATAAACATTGGCACAAAATATTTAGGCCAAGGCCCCCTTGTGTAAAAGTTAGTAAACTTAAGCATAAATCCTTTAGCCTAAGGTTTATTTCATGCTTAATAAACCCAAAACAAACCTTAAACTAAATAATCTAAGCATAAATACCACTTTAATCATGTACTAACCTAAAATTTGTGTATTTTTATAGATCTATGGCTCATGCTTCATCATTGGATGATGATCCAATGGTGTGAAGGCCCTAAAGATTTTATAGTGCAATTTCAAGGACCCACGAGCTCGAAGTGTGGGGGAAACCCATTCGAAGTAAAATTGATAGATGATCAATGGTTTGTAATTTATCGATAATAGATGATCCAATGGTGTGAACTAGACCATGACTTTTCAAATGCCCATGGGCTTGCCACATGGTCAATTTTCATTTTCTAAGTGACTGACTTAGGATATGAAGCATGGAAGGGCTCACAATGAAGCCGAGTGTCACAAAAATAGAGATTGAAAGCCAAATGGCCAATTAAAAAGTGAGAGCTTGAATTGTAATAAATGGTTTGCACTAATACTCAATTTTGATCCAATAGATAAAAATAAAAGAGTCATTTTATAATGCCAATGGCTAGTACTCAAAAGGCATTTATGAAAAATGCCATAGAAGGCCCCGACCAATGCCACATAGATGTCATGCAAGAAGAAAAGGACAAAATATGATATCTTTTGGGATCAACAATGCAAAGATATAAAGGTAAAGGTCCAAATCATATTTAAGGCATATATAAGCTAGAGTCTAGATATATCCTACCATTAAAGCTTGAAACCCCTAAACCCTTCATAAAAGTGACCCAATTGAATCCATTTAGTCATAATTTCATCCAAAGAGAGATTGATTGTGTTTTTAATAGAAAAGATATTTTATAAAGACCATTTATGAATGAGTGTGAATAATTGACAAGAAAATAGAGACCATGCTAGCTCATAGATAGTAATTGAAGCAAGAGACCAAGCTCTACTTGTCAATGGATAATGAGGGATGGATCTTTAAGGACACAAAATTGGATGTCATAGCCCTAAATTCCCCAATAATTAGGAACTGGTCTAAACTCTTCTTCATGGTGGAAGAATTGAATCCTAACATAAAAGAAGAGCAAAGAATTTCCATAGTAAGTAAGAGACACTATGACCTAGTCACTATCCAGATGGTTGGCCTTCACCATGATGTTGCAAAGCCTTAGGTACTAAATTGTATAGATGTCCTTGCCCCCATCTTTGCTAATTGTAGAATTTATAATGAATGGATAATTATGGAGGGAAACTCCAAGAAGGTACCATATATTTATCCCATAGCATATGAGAAATACTATAAGCTCCCTTTTCCCCATGTAGATTTGTCTTATATTAAGGAATGGACCAGTAATCATGACCTGGACATTGTTCTTATACCTTGGTTGCACCAAGGCCACCATATGTTTATGGACATTTAAGGCAAGATCCTAATTGTCCAATTTAGGGAAGGCATTAGATTTTTAATGATCATATTTAACCAAGCCATTCGAGCCCCCTCAAACACATTTGTGAATAAAATTTAGGTCCCCTTTGTGCATTTCATGGTAGAAGAAAAGCTCGCCCCTTTAATTGGATATTTGATTAGTCTTCCTCACCAAGTAATTCACTACTATAAAAAGGAGGACATATAAGAAATTTTATATGATTTTCTACCTACTAAATACCCTTATTACCTCTATTAACTTCCTATGGATTAGGAATTGGTCCCCAAATGGAAAAATTACTATTTCACACTAGTAATCCAAATTACATATCTTCAAGTATAAGAACCATATGTAGTTCATTTGTGATTATGTCTTCCCAACCATAGTGGAAGCCATCATAGGTATTTCCATGCCTAGGTTCACTCAACTCATCAAGAAGTATGTGGAATGATGGGTGACATATGGTATTACCCTAATTGTACAACCTTAAATATTGAGGGCATCATGTCCCAACCCAATAGACTACCTATGTATATACCAAGTAACCTTATTGAATAATAAATTACTGCCTAACTCATTAATGGATTTAATAAAATATGTGAGTAGAGGAAGGGTTTACTCCACCCCTTCTACTTGATTATTGGTAAAACCATATAGAAAGACTAGAAATAGGTGGAAATCATGTCCATACAAAAGGATTCATTTGTATTGCAGCTAGATGAACTCAAAATGTGGGATCTAAAGAGTATAGTGGGTGAGCATATGAAGGACAAGAAGATTCCCAAGCTTGAGTATTTACATCAACTCGGTGTTTTTGACACCATTTAAATTAAGGCCAAGAATTATGAAGAGGTGTTGGCCAAGATCTAGGGACACAACATCAAATTGAAACATAGGTTGACCAAAGATGACAAGCCATCAAGAAAAGCATAGTAAATTCATCTTTTTTAGTATCACTTATTACCTAAACCATCGAGGATAGCCCAAGAACAACCACAAATAGAACAAAATCACACATAGGGGTAAATTGAATAAGATCAAGGTAAACAAGGCTAAGACAAAGAGAAAGTGGGAGAGGTGATATTGGAAGATAGACCTAGGGAAGGGCCCTAATCTTCAGCACTACCACAAAGGCCACCATCCCCAATACAATATATTGATATGATTACATTGGAACTAGAAGAGACATCTAGGGTATTCTCAATGATATTTTAGAGGAATATGATATAGACAAGGAGGATGAACAACTTAAATAAGCCCAAGTCCTGGTCATCTTTCTCTAGGTGTGGTACCTATGACATCCTAGGAAAAGAGGAAATCATAGCTAACATTAGTTCTTTTAGGACCAAAGAAGAGGCCAAGATTGACCATCACTCACCCCACAAGTGAGATAAATTTGTTCAATGATGAATTCCTAATCCATGGGCTAGTTATCCCAAATTAGTTTATTTATGGGAAAATGCAAAAGACTCATTCTCTCTCCCATTCATGGGTTATGACAAGAGTTGTTGATGTTGAGATACAAGATGACATGAAGCCATGGATAAGGGATATGTTGAGGGAGTAAGAATAAAAGAGAATGGTGGTCACCGAAGGACTACAAATCAAGAAGATGGATGCCCTAAGGTCATCAAGTAGCTTGGGTGTCGAGGCCCCAAAACCTCTTAAATTCAAGAATCTAGTCATTACCATCTAATTAAACCCAAAAATAGATAGATTGGAAAGATTTAACACCAAGATAACTATGTTTTGAATTGAGGATTTCACCTTCCTAAAAGTGGAGCCCCTTTTTAGGATTATTCCTTGTGGGAGGTCAGTAGCTTGGTAAATATTCCACTCATGAAGAGGATGTGGAAAGAATGACTGAAGTCCAATTAACATAGGCTAAATATGGGGTCCAGGGCATGAAGTAGAGGATATTAAATTTTGAAAAGTAAAAATAAAACTTGGAGACATAGGTAGTGTTATTAGTTCTTGAGATAATGACCAAGATGCTTGATGAGTAATTTTATGACATGTTTGAAGCACTCAAAGAAATTAAGTTATGGTAGAGTGTATTAGAGAGATAAAGTGAATTATCCAATAGTTTGGCCATCCAATGGCAAGCCTTAGAA
This sequence comes from Torreya grandis, assembly GCA_037957365.1. Lineage (NCBI taxonomy): Eukaryota > Viridiplantae > Streptophyta > Pinopsida > Cupressales > Taxaceae > Torreya > Torreya grandis. The sequence continues at coordinate 225,114 of JARHVA010006400.1, forward strand.
GCAAAGATAGCCTAACTTCTCAACATTCAATGAAGAAAATAGATCCTAGGATTCAAAACCCTTAGTTTGGGATACTTGATGACAATTCTCAAAATTATGGTTGAAAAGGTTAAATGTTTCAATACACGGCATAATAATTTGGAAAGGCTCATATAATATGACAAGGAGCTAATTGCAAGAATTGAATATCTTCTCAGGACTATACTTGTGGATCCCACATAACCCACTGTCCTTGGAAGCATAAGTGATGAGGAATTCAAGCATAAGGCTACTTTTGTAACTCAAAAGGTCAAAGAAAAAATCTATAGAAAATATGGGGCTAATAATAGTAATATCCTAGAGATGTATTCAATGTTGAAGAAAGAATAAATGAAGATAGGATCATTAAAGAATCCATGGTTAGAAATGATAGAGAATTCAAAGACTTGGCATATCAAGAGTAAAAACATATCCTCAAACTTGCTATGGATATAGATCTAGTTGATGAGTAACATGATAAATCCATGAGTATCCATCAACAACAACAAGCAGAGGGCTCATTGGTAAATTAGACAATATTATATTTTCAAAAATTTTGTGATAGTTTGAAATATAATATTTCTTTGTAAATGCATATACTATTTTGTTAGCATTTTTGGCTCTAGGTCAGTATGAAATATTGACAAACATGAACACTACCTAAGTTTATCATATGTTATAACCCTAAAGCAACAAAAATTACCCTATAATCACCTTGTGATTAGGTCATCCCAAATCGAGAAAATCGATGTCCCTATTTCTAGCCCATTGATGGTCCTTCCATAGAAGAAGATCCAATTTTTAGGTCCCCTTATTTCTACTTTTGATTTTTTCACTACTACCACTTCTCCCTCTATAATTTTATCATAAGTTATGGTGTTATCTACCACCCAATTAATCACTCCATCTCTTCCTATCACTTCTTCTTCAGCCCTGGTGACCCCACTATAGGTTTTAGCAATTTTCACTACCCAACTTGACACTACCTTAGCCCCATTTTTTTCCTAATCCATTAAAACTACTACAAAGATTGACCCCTTCTCTTCTACCATTCCTATCTCCTAGCTCATGCCATTCCACACTCCCCCACCTTCATCATTCATCTCATCTCATAATCACCATTATATGGGATCTTGCCTTTTCCCCCTTCATCCCTCATTATTTAATCACTTTATTTTATATGAGTAGAATCCACTACTTCATAGTAGCATTTAGCCATCTGAATTATGTTTCCATAAGGGATCCCTTTTATGGGAGAAATCATTGAAGCCCTAGATCAATTCTAGCAATAGGTGGACACATCAAGGGTGGCTTGAGTAGACTAGATAGAGAAGAAAAGGGGAAAATGGGCCAAGGTTGATACCCAACCCCACATACAGTCATTCTATGAATCTAGACAATAGTCCCTCCTAGTTCCTCATCTAATCCCCAAGTAATTCATCCCTAATAATAGATGAAATGAGGGGACTACACCATCAAATCTATTGGGATTTACCTCAATCAAGCCTAACCCATTGATATGGTCAAGATTTTAGAGGAAACACATAATTTAGTGATTAAAAACAACATCAACATATCCCATTAGTTGTATAAAACCAAGAAAGAACTTGTCAAAGTCAAGGCCATGGCTGACCACCTCAATGCAAAGGATAAATCCAAAGACATTGACCTGAACCATGCAAGAACTAGCCTATAGGGATACATCATAATGAAAAGCTTTTAAGTTGATGCTAAAAAGTGAATGACCACTAAAATAAGATTAAATGATATGAAGATAGAATTGGCTAAGGTTCACAAGAAGATCTTTGATGAAAAGTAGACATTGCAATAACTAAATAGATTAGTGTAATAAGACTCATCAGTCAAAGACTAGGAGATTGAAAGATTGAAGAATAACCTTGCCACTAGCCCTCAAGGCACATAAATCCTTCCCCTAATCTATTATATATATAATTCCTACTAGGAAAGGATTAAGGTCATGGTATCAAGCTTGAAGATGATGCTTGCTTTCATTATAGATGTGCAAATTTTGGCCACCTCGGTGAGCTTATCTATAGACCGAGTTATCTCTTTCATCACCACCAAGGTCATGAACTCACAGAGCCTAGTTCAAAATTTATATAATGTTTCTCCTAAAATGCTATAGGTAGTATGTGTGGATAACAAAAGGTAATAAATCATGAAGGTAAAGGAGTTTCTAGGTTATAATAAGGTGGACAACAAATGTAAATAATTCCTAAATTCCTTGGAATAAGCAATCCAATAAAGAAAGGGATGCATAAATAAATTAGTCCAATTGGGACTTCCCTCTCCTTTCTTGGTTGATAATAATGTTCTCCCCAAGGATTATATTAAGGCACTACTCAATTAAAAGAAGAATTACTAGACCATCCTTGTGGATCTCAGTCAAACACCTGATGCTTCTGTACTAGAGAATATTTTACACCCAATTGCTTAGTTGGATTTTATACAGTGGTGGTGGTCAAAGGTTTGGGGAATATCTCTTTCAAGGATATAATTGACTTTGATATCACCTTCAAGGATATTAATAAAAAAATACCTAACAAAAGGAGGAAGAATAAGCACCCTTGAAAATGGTCTTTCAAAACTTGTAAGTATCCATCTTCTTCCCTTTTTATAAATTTTGCTTCAACTAGTCTGAGCACCAAAATTTTTGGGTTTCTTCATCTGCAAGAGGAATCCCTTATGAGTAACTAGGAACAATGGATCACAAAATCCATATTGTTTAGTTTAGAGTAGTGTAATCCATAGCTTTAGATTCACTCTATAGATAGCAGTTCCTCAATAGCTCTTAGCAATTTCCCCTTTTGGCCATTTCTTTCTTTAGACCCTTTCTTAAATTTTTGCTTAGTATCCTCCTTTTTCTTCCTCCACATGACATCCTAACATTCATATAGCTTGGAAAAAACTTTGTTTCCCTTAAGATGAGTGTTATCTCGACATGTGTCTCCCTCATGCTTCTTGAAGTTTTTATTTTTGGTCAGGCCTTAAAGTAATACCATTAGTTGGCAAGACTTGGGGGTGCATAGATAAGTTAACGTAGTATTCAAACATAGCTTCACCACACGGAATCTTCATGCTCATTTTGGCAAGTGAAATCCCTTAGGACCTCCAAAAAATCACCAAATCAACATGTGACATTATTACACTCAATCATGCCCATACATCCCTCAGTACCTCTGGAGAAACACTATTTTGATGCATGTCATCCCCACACTTATCTAAAGAGGGTATCAATCATAAAAGATCAAGAGATCACAATTTGATGAATATGTGGGTCTATCCTTCTCAGAAATATTTTAAAACACTTTAAGATTTTCTTAAAGCATGATATTTTAAGTCTCAGGTGACCAAAGTCGATAGAAATATCATGAGTAAACAACTAGAGGAGTGAAGATGCGGTTCCAACCCACTTCTCTTAGACATAATATCCATAATAGAAAGAGGTAGTTGTATCATATCTAATATTTGGGGAGTAACTACACTCATTGAGTTCTAGATCATTTTACAGTTTCAATGGAATCATGGGTGTGAATGGTGGAATCTCTAGCTGTCATCTCTTTGAGCTTGCTTCACCTATATATCCTAAGTTCTTCCCCTCTATAAGGGGCTGGAAATTATTTTATTTCCATGTTATTATCTCTCCAAACATCCATTGTAATAGACTAGGGTATAGTAGTAGTTAGAGTTTTAATTTTGTAACCTTAGCAGGTGTGCCTCATAGATGTTAGTGGATGCTTTGTATGTGCCTTATATGGCCTTCTATATTTATTTCCCTATCCATAAGGAAGAGGACATGGTGTTATGTGTTATTTGGGATTCAAATTATTTCCAATTGATATCTCTTTTCTTCTACTTATATAGTGTAGATCTTGTTTATGTTGTAGATCTTAATTCATGATATTAAGTTCTTTTATGATTTGTGGTGTTTATTTTTTATGTTATTTTATGCAAATATACATTAAAATCTTAAATATTATAGTGCATCACCTTAGGTTACATTTACTTTGATGTTGTTTACTACTTTTCCTTTTATCGCTTTCCCCAGTAAATTGAATGAAGAGTTAGCTTCTAAAATCTTGGAGGTCACTTTACATACTACATTTGGTACCATGTTTGTAAAGCTTCACATTAAGGAATAAACATACATATCTCATTTGAAGTCAATAGATGAAATGATCAATATTTTATCCAAACAAGTCAAATGGATCTATTCATAGGTTGAACGATAGTACTAATATAAATCATAAGTTATTTCATTCATGTATTCTATTTAAGTCAACTACTTATCATTCTTTTATGTTACGTATTTTCAAAGATCATAGTACCTACTATTGAATCACCCTTTTATAAACCCTTTTTTTTAATTTCACATCTAACTGATGGATGGGTTTTTCTAGGGCCAAAGATGGGGTGCTCATTGGGAAGGATGGTTGAGCTATTTACATGCTGCTTTTCAAAAGATTATTCAAGTGTTTTATCTTTTCATGTATTTGGTTTCTCGTTATGTGGTTATTTTGGTGTAAGCACATGATATAAATCAATGTATCAATGTATGATATTACACACAAATATTTTTATAGTCATGTTAATTAAGTGTATTAAATTTTTTATTCAAAGTTGGAGATAATAAGTTGTGTTTTTGTCTAGTTATAGAGTGACTTTAACATTCTTGTGTGTGTGTGTGTGTGTGTGTGTGTGTGTGTGTGTGTGTGTGTGTGTGTGTGTGTGTGTGTGTGTGTGTGTGTGTGTGTGTGTTAGTTTTATTATCTTTTCCTGTAAGAATAAATACATATGAATGGTTATTCAATGATTGATGTGATCTTTTTATTATGATAATTAAAGTTACTATTTAAATATATATTTGTATTTTTATTTTTAAAGGTAGATATATTACTTAATATGGAGATAATAAGTAGTTCTTATGCCTTCAAGGAGAATATATATTCTAGTAGACTAATGTTGAATTATGCAAAGAGTTATTCCTTGGTTAAATTAATCTTTGGATGAAAATTAATCAATCTTATTGGTAAGATAAATTTGGTTGATTATTATATTTTTATAAAATTAAAGTTTTGAAATATAACCTATAGAAGCTATAAAAATGTTATTCTCATCCTTTCGGTTTTGAATTCATAACTAAATATAATGAGGTTATATTATGTATTTTAAAGTATATCAATCCTAAAATATTATTTTAATTTGTAGATGGGCATAACAAATGTGTGAATATTATAACTTACTTCAGTTTTTAATTCCATTTGGTTTCATTGATATAAAGTTATAATTCTATTATATTGACTCAACTCAGAACTTGCCTTGATAAATGGTTTGGTATTTTCAAAACATGATATGTATTCAAACATACAATGAATATTAGTGGTAATGAGTTTGTTTTCAATTTTATTTATCCTATTGATTGACTTCATTATAAATAAATACTTACAATTTTTCAAAACAATTTATTGAAGATAATCCTTGATGTCAAGTTAGATGGCTTACATTCCATTATATTTTTTATGTTCAATTTATTTTATTAAGTCATAATAGGATAATAAGAAAATTGATAATATGTCATAATTCATAACTTTCGCAAATGAGAAGAGTTCATTTGACTTTGTATTCAACCTTAAAAAAATACAAATTCATTGAATAAGTCATAACAAAATGATTAATGTTTAACATAAGAAATATCAAGTAATAAAGGTCTTCATGAAATTAATTTAGTACCATGAAAAACATAAGCATGTTTATTGAAACATAATAACATGTTAAAGTCTTAAAGTATTATCTGATTTTGTTTGTTCCTTATTTTATATAAATAGACCATATGAATTGCACATGTTACATATACTAAGATATTATTATATGATATTGAGGGATGGTCAAGTGCATACACTTAAGTAAAATGGTGTGGATTTAAATATTGGTGATGTATATATTTGACGTGATTCCAATTTTTATAGTATCCACATATGTGGTAATGTTTGTCAATAAAAGGATCAACAATGTGATTTTCTTAATTTAGATTACTCGGATAAGTTTTTTGAATGTTATCAATTTTAAAGTCATGAGGCCAGTGACCCTAGCTCAAGTGATGGTTAAATAAGCATGTTACCCTAACTGATGAAAATAGACTTCATGTAACATGAATTTATGAAATAATGCCCAAAAAATTGCATTATATTCCTTTTGTAAATAAAATTCAACCCAAGTATTGATGTTCACATAATTATGTAAATCATTGAATTCAAAAGTTTAGTAGGATGATTCTTCTATTGTGAATTAAATTATTGTAGTAGTTTTTTATTGTGAATATTTCTGATGTTGGCATGTTCACTCTATTATGTTTTATCTCATCTACATGGTCATAGTGCATATTATTTATGTCAAGTACATGAATTTAGTGAAGGTTAAAAATCATATTGGACCTTTTATTAATGCATAGTTTTAGCAGTTAGATTTGAGTGTAATAATTAATGTTTAATAGGTTGGTACATCACAATATACTTATTGATTGGTTAAATTAACTTCCTAATAGTATTAGTAAGAAATTTTTACCTTATTCAAACACCTATGTTTGGTATAACATAGTTATGGACATGATCATTCTTTATGTGAATTAAATGTTTTGGGCTAGGTTTCAAATGATGTTTAGTAGCTTGATATTGATTTTAAAAATAGGGTTTTTATAAAATTGAATTGTGTGCCAGCAAAAAATATCATGGATTATGCGCTAGTAAAAAATAGTACATAAAATTTTAACATCTTGAAAACCTTCAATTCTTCAACATTACTTGTGTGCTAAAAACTCTTCTAAATACAATCTCCAAAAGTTTATCCATCCACAATGAGCCCAAGGGGGTATTTATTTGATTATGGAAAAATATTGGTCCTACCAATTAGTATTGGTATATTATTTAATTCCTTATAGATACCCTAGAGGTTTCTTTGTTGGTGTTGAATAATGATGCACTCTAAGTTATCTAGAAGGTTCCCCCTAGCACTTCTCCACAAACTTCCTTGATCCTTCATTCTCATACCATATACAATAGTCTCTCATAGTTATTACACCTATATAAATGTGGACCGTTGGTCCAAACATGAATCCTTTATGAAATATTTTAATAATCTACTTTGGATTATATACAAAACCTCTTTACCAATTCTATAGATCTCACACATCTCAATAACCTAACATGTTTACTTATACATTTACATCAATAAAAATTAGTCATTTTCCCAAGAAAAGTTTATGAAAAATAAATGTATTTTATGTCACCAAAAAATACTTATCTTACTCATGGCATAGTATTGACACAACCAAAACATTAAAAACCTCTCATTTAAATTCTTCCAAAACATTGCTGTATCTTCCTATTATGACCTACACATTGATTTCGTCTCCTTATGTGACTTCTATCTGCATTTTTAAGCCTTCATTTATTTTTTTTATAATACTTAAGTATCCTCATCTACATCTCTCCCTTTGGCCTCATTCGACATAAAATTCCATCAATTTTAATTTTTTCATTCATCACCTTCTTTTACTAATAAAACAATCAAGTGTCTAAAATGACTAGTTAAATAAATGTGCATTTATTCGAGTCCATAAATTTTTTTGAATAGTGTTTTTTTAATATATATTATTAATATATGAATTCAATTTTACTATAACTAGATTTTAATATACTAATAATTAGAATCTAATTTTAATAGTATTGGATTTCAATTTTAGTAATATAAAAATCTAGTTTCATTATAATTGGATCTGCCATTTTCTTTTTTCTTTTTTATCTCTATTATAATAAAAATATCATTGGTTCATATACCTAAATCAATATAATATCTCCATACCTACTTTGTTTCCATGAATATTTTTAAAATGGAATATAACACTATGTGTAATGCAAACATATCATATTGCATTATATAATTCATTTATATAATGGGAGCAAAAGGGAAAATTAAAAATGATCATCGTTAAATTAACTGACCTTGTTTGGTCTTATAGGTACTTCAATATCATATTGTTTATCTAAAACATGTGCTTACAAACATCTCAAAGTTACAAAATTATCTCTATTTCATATGTAATATTTCAAAAAATTAGCATTCAAAAAAAAATTTGCTTGCATTTTTTTATGAAATCAATAATTATAATTTTGGGTTAAAGTAATAAATATGAAAAATTGAAATTAGTGGGTTAGTTAAAATTTTAGAAATTTTATGATTTTATATATTTTTTGAAAATACTAGTAAAGATAACTTGTGTATTTAAAGAAAGTAGTAAACCAAAATAAAAGAATAAATAACATTAATAATAAAAAATATCATGCATTCAAAAAATTTGAAATAATGATTATTTTTCATCTTTCCAAAGTGATACAAGATTTATTCTGATCTCAATGTAAATTAATTTTGATAGGAGTCTGCTTATTTTCAACATCTCTAATGTGAAATAAATATTTCCACAAATAATTTAACATAAAATTAATATTATTTTTAGTGTGAATAAAAACTGATTTTCCAATGATATAATTTCCTCTACCATTCAAAAAATTTAGATAAAATCAATATTAAAAATAGTGGTCACTAATTCTAAGCTAAATAAATGTGAAAAATAAATAATTATTTGGCTTCCAATTCTCCCAATATAAGTTATTTTGTAAAATAATTTTATTTTTATGAACAAGTTAGAATAATTATTATAGTAAAATTTGAGAAATTTTACACTTGTATTTTTTTAAATTAGTAATGAATGCAAGCCAAAAAATAACTTTTAAAAGAACATATAACTTGTAAGTAATTACTAATGAATTAAAAAATTACTATATGTGTAGTAAAAGTGGCCACTAGTTCTCTTATTATTCATTATTTAAAAAAATAAAATTATTTTTATCGGAAAGTCACAATAATTATTTTAATAATGTTAGGTATAATTACTCGTGTACTTATTTTGAAGTAATCGTGGTTGCAAACAATACAAAAATAAAATAAAAATAAAAAAACTTCAACAAGAATTTATAAATTGTATGTAATTATTAATGAACTATAGAATTATTATGTATGGAGAAATAAGCGACTACTAGTTTTCCTAATATACATTATTTAACAAAAATAATTTATTTTTCATGATAAGTTAGAATAATTATTATACGAAATTTAGGCTAATTTTACACTTTGTTTTTAAAAATAATAATGGATGCTAGCCTATATATATATATATATATATATATATATATATAAAACAAGAACATATAATTCTTATTTAATATTTATCTAATAGTTATAATTTTTATATAATTTCTAGTGCCACCGTAAAAAATATAAATAGTATAAATGAGAGAATTGGTTAATTTTAAGGGAAATTTATGATTGCATTTTATTTTTAAGGCACTAGTATAGATCACTTTGTAAATAAATGAGATATATAATGTATACAAGGAAAAAACCATACAAAAACTTTAAAAAGGACATAGAAATGTATTTAAATTTTATCTAATAATGACAAGTGCCTCCATAAAATTAGAAATGAAGTATTTTATCCTATTTTTTATTTTTTAATTGATAGGGTAAATAATTTTATAACCATATCTATGAATTAGATAAGTGAGGGTTTTGACAACTAGTCCCAAAATTAAGAGAGGGTTTTAAACACTGGACCCACAACCAAGAGGGTTTGAAGGATCCCAAAACCATACCTGATCACAACAAGACGATTTGATGGATCCCATAATTATAATGGGTTTAAATAAGAGGGTTTAAAATATTCTATAACCTTGACATATAAAATGATAATAAAGCAAATCCATAGTAATATAAAATATAATTAATAATTATATTAATACGACAAGCCTTCCCTTAAGCTTCCATTGAAAAGATAACACTTGAAAGTATCATCAATAATTTTAAAATAACCAAGGAGCTAAGAAGGCCCATGAGGAACTAAAAAAATTAGGTAGCTAAACCATATCCTACCAGAAAGTGACACCCCTATATACAATAAAACCAACCATAACTAGACAGTCTTTTACTGAACTTCTAACTCTACAAAATTTTCACACCAATTTCACACATCTATAACATAGCTAGTTGACATGCACTTAGCCAAACAATAATTGAATCATAATAATGAGATATCCATATGAACTAAAAAATGGTGATGATAAAACACCCAATAAAGAGAAATCTATCCCAATATAGTATTAAATCTCCAAAGGATTTTCCATAAATCACCAAATCTCAATATTGGGTTTGCAATGAGTTCATTGTGGATTAATAAAACATCCACATAGGTAATTTTATGTGGATTCCTATAACATCCACTTAAAAAGAAATATATTTTATGTAGATTCCCCTCTCAACCCTTTGGATCTCAAAGTTTGACAATTGAGCCCTCAATAGTCTTGCAATATTTATGTATATGGTAAGAATATTCATCCCATCATGGATCACCTTTGCTTCCACTTTGGTGATTAGCTTAATAATTTCCCACTTAGCAAGTTTTTTGAAAGATATATAGTAATAAAAAATAAAACCAAGGTTTTCCCCTTTCTTAGTAGGATGTGGACAACTTAACAACCATAAGATTATTTGAAACAAGCCCCCGTAGGATAATACCAAAGTAAAATAAGAGCATAAAGTGTAGATAATAATAACCAGTCTTAAAAATGGAGTAGTCTCTCCTCAAGGGGAAATGAGACAAATGATACAATTAAAAATTATACTTAGGGACTGCTAAAATAATGTCCGTATATTGCCTTACCCAAGATAGTCGAAACCTTATCTATCTACCACATAAAATAAGAAAAATTTCTACTATAGTTTTCTTATAAGTCCCACCCAAAATCAGCAAATCCAAAGCTTGGATTATAAAAAACTTATGCTCTGGTTCTCTCTTGGCCAACTAACCATTCAAATGTATTTGGGCTAGTCTAAGTAGAAACACCACTAAAATAAGACAAAAAATATATCACAAATATCCTGCTAGTCTATAGTCTTGCCAAGCATATAAAGCCTATGGATTTTCCACTTAACTTTTGTGAATATTTCATTCTATTTTTTTATACCATAACCCACTTGAAACCTCTAGAATAAGGCCACCATTATATCTTAGATCTTCCACCAGTTCTTAATCTTAATCAATAGAGTCTAAAACCTAAATATCCACCTATTAGATTCAACAAATATTCCACTTTATGGTGAAATATATTGATAGTAGAGGCTAAAAAAGTCTCATTAAAATAAAATCTACTTGAGAGGGGCCTCTTTGTATCCCTAATCCTTCGTAACTAGTTTGAATTACATCATTATTTTTGTATTCGCATTATTAATGCCCTTCTTACCCCATATCTATTTGAAATACTCTACTTTTCTATCCTCCACTATGATCCTCCATTTTAATTCACAATATTCTATACATTTTCAACATATTTTAAACAAAACAAAATTTTCCACAAATAATTAGCATTTTTTTCATTGTAATTATTAAAACATTTTTTATGATTCAATTTCCTCTATCATTATGAAATTGTTTCTCATTAGAGTCATATAAAAACTATGTTTAGATTAATTTAGGAATATTTATTATGATTTTTTAATCACCTAAAAATGATACTTGAGTGCTAAGAGTGGTAATTGAGACTGTCTATCCCTAGCTTAGCCTTAGACATATCTTATGGCCTATTTTCACATTTATCCAACCTTCGTATGGGTGACAATTATCCCTATTCATCTTAAAGTAGTCTCAAAGCCTCATTATTAGATCCTTTCCCTTTGTGCCTTAATTTATACCACATATACACTAGTGACATAATAAGGATGGTAACACCGCATGGTGCTAGTGTTCCAATTTTGGCACTACTGCCATTTTCCTCCTTTTTCAATAAATGAATATATTTTCAAATATTAGACCTCTTAAGGTTAACATGGATGTCTTTTAGAAACTATAAAACACTAGAATACTATATATACATGATTTATATCCTATTATTAACTAGATGGAAATGATATGCAAATTACACATACAAAATTAGAAAAAATTGTGTACAATTAAGGTTATCAGTCCCTATTTTGCCCTAGTTATACATACTACCATCTACAACATTCTTAATCTCAAATTACTTAGATTTATAGTCTCGTGTACATTCAAACAACTCAAGTCTACAATCATAATAGCTTAATTTTCACCTTCACTAACACATGGGTGGGGATAATTATATCAATCTTGATCCCTCTTCAGAGTATTGGTATGTAGTAAAGTCTCATCATAGCAAGATGTTTAGGATATCCAACCTACCCCAGTAAGAACATAGTTTAATGATTATCTCAACAAGATGCCCTAGCCACATGGAGGATTAGGGTTTTCTCATAAAATTAGTCAAACCAAGTTATCTACAGGGTTTCAAAACTTGTTCACACAAGAACAAACCTTAAAAACCAAGATAGAGGTGCACCTAGAAACTTAGAATAATTTTGCATAGAGAACATTACTACCAATATAGGGACACTAGTACCACATGGTGTTATTATTTAATTAGGGTGATATTGTCCAAGAGGGTTTCTTACACTTGGATCCTATTTTACATACTCATACTATCCTCTACCTTAACTTTCATCCTTCAGACCATTTGTCTTAGTCATGATCTAGATAAGTTATCATTTAAATTTATTATTTTTAATTTTATAAATATCATTCTTTTTCTATTAGATAACATATCAGTGGTTGTATTTACTACATATTTGTATCTTGATTTACTATACTCAACTTTTTAACAACATATGATATACATTTAGCTAAGTCGTAAAAAGTTAAAACATTTGGTGAACTCATCTTACTTATTATTCAAGCCCTAACCTTAAATACTCTTAAGATTTGCATCCTTTTTATTTCTATGATCAGATAATAGATCTAAAATATAATATTTGTTTTAGTATTTACTTCTTGAAATATTTCATAGATTAAATTTATTTAAAGGTTATAAATATAAAATAGTTTTTTTTTTCTTATTACCCGATCTATAATGGTAGAATTCAAAAATTGATTGGATGAAACCAATAATAGATAATTAAAATATTGTTTTCCAAACATTTAGATATGTAAGATGAACTTATCAATATTATACATGAATAAATTTTAAAAAAAAGTGATCCATCTTCTACTTCCCCAAATAACAACATTATTACACCTACTTTGGCATCAACTGAACTAGTACACCAATTGGTTTTAACATGACAACCTTCAATGGAATCGACACCTCCTATGTCTATTTTCTCCTCTCTATATGTACAATCCATTATGCATGAAGTTAATTATCTACATTATAAGGCATTACATCTTGAAAAGGGAGAAATTAAGCCATCACATGCCTTGGATTATCATGTTCTTTTACATACACCTTTGGCACATCACATAGGGGCAACTCTTTTGCCATCTAGATTTGTGGCACCTAATATTACATTGTATGATGGTAAGGGTGACCTAGAGAACCATCTCTAATATTTAAATGTAGTATGTTTAGACTACATGTCTAATTATTGGTTCCTCACTAAGTTATTTCCACATAATCTAAAGTATTGTGCCTTATGATGGTTCCATGATTTACCAAATCAGTCTATCACCATATTTAATCCATTGGTAGATATGATTTTATGACACTTCTCAATAAACATCATTGATAAGATACCATATGATTAAGTAGTATAACTAAATATAAAATACATTGATCCCATTACATAATACATCATACGATATAATACTATATTGGAAATTTTGACTATCCCCATGGTAGATAGAAATGTCTAGGACATATTCAAATGTATCTTACTAATGGAATTACATGAAGCTATATTTTTCAATAAATTTCCAACATTCACATATTTACGCCACATAAGATAGAGAATTAAAGCTTTTATCTATTGGAAAACTAAAATGTGCAGGTGGATTAGAATCAACTACTAATACTTATAGTAAGATTCCATATAAAGTAAGAGCCACTGAAAAAAAGTGTGATCCAAAGGCCATATTTAACCTATCTTTAAAGTAATATCATGTCTTAGTTTTATCATCACATCCACAAAGATTTTTCTCCAAACTTGTAGAATCACCAAAACATGTTTTATAGTAGCTCTTGGAATTCAATGTCATAGCTCTCCCTCACATCAAAGAGGTTGATATGACATTGCCACTTCAAAAAACTATGATTCTAATAATTTTTATGAATATCACAGGGCACCAGGACATAAATCAAACCAATGCATCACAATGAAATATAAAATACAATATTTAATAGAGGCTAACATTTTTGATGTGGGCATACCCACAAAGGCACCCAAGGTCCAGTAAATCAAACCTAGGCATTAAAAATATTTAGAGATCAATTTCCAAAGATACATCAAATGAGAGAGGGAGAACTTTAGGGGTTCACTATATGTATCAAGAGCATCCACCATCAGCATCATATCACACTAATATAGAGGATGCACACCCCTTACATAATATAGTCAATGTGTATCATACAACAATACCAATTACACCACTCATAAATTTCTTAGATAAGGAGAATGTTGATGATGATTCAAATTTATATGCACTCTTTATATGAGCCTATATAGATCATCATACTATTCAAAGTGTTATGTTTGACAATGGATCAAGTATTAGCATGTGTACTATCACACTTATACAACATTTTGGGTTATTCAAATTAAGATATATTGAATATAGACACATCTATTCATGGATTTAGTGACCATTTTTAGAGCTCCATTAGGGAGATTATACTTCCATTATAGCTTGGACTAACACATGTGGCCACTAGATTTTTAGTAGTACCTAGAGTAGGAATATTTGAAAATTTATTTTGTAGGCCATGGATATAATAGTTATGATACATCCCATACACTGTGTAAATATACCTTAAATATTTACATGCCAATAAGGTGATCATAGTTGAGGGTCTTTCATATGAATATCCTCTACCTATCCCATACATAGTTAAACCATAATTACTTGTTAAAACTCAGTTATTAGTTATAGAGCCAATGATAGTTCCTATCAATACACCACAAGGTTTAATGTAACCACTAGTGTAGGTGAGGTCTACTCCTATAGTGTTGCCAAAGATGCATACTCTCCCTTAGATATCATTATTAGAGTCACCCTTGCATTAGAGATATGTTTTAGTTTTTAGAGGTCATCCCTCTACTCATTTCATTTTGAGATCAATATTATTGAGTTGTCGTGGTTATCAACATAGGGAAGACCAATCTAGATGTTCTATTATCTATACATTGGGGTAATATTAACATATACACAAATTCATCATTTTAATAGTCCACCCATTTATTGTCACCCTATAAACAATTTTTATTACCATGTTAAATATTTCTAGACTCTACATCATAGATTTAGCATTGTTATATCTTGATATTAATAATGCTACACTTAATCATTTTTTTTGCTTACTACTTTAGACTTAGTTTATGTATCTTTTGGCTCATACACAAATTTATATTGCATGTTCATGCATACTTTCATTTCTAGATTTTATAATTTAAACTTGATTATATCTCATACTTATTTTATTTCAGGGAATTTGAATATATCATTGCCCTATAGATCTCTACCATTTATTTTCACTCTATATATGATTTAGACATGTCCTCATGTACTTATATGTGGTTTCCTAATTGTGTATACATATATTTGAACATTTACTTATATGTGGATCTAAGTGAACTTGTTTGTTATTTATGTATATGGGCATTTGAACATTTATGCCTTACTTTCTCAGATTTAATGACATGTACCCATGGCACTTTCATTGTGGCCCCTTGGCCTACTTTGAATGCCTCATGTGTGTTGTATGTATGTTTTATTATATATATCATGGCTATGAGACTTGTCTCTTTATTATTACATACTCTATTTTTAGATGCCACGAGGGACCTCTTGCATCTCCCTTTCCTACTTGGGTGTCATGATGGACAACATGCCCCATCCCTCAAGGTAGTTACTCTATTCTTACTCAATTCTTTTTACATACATTGTAATATCTATCTTGATATCCTTGGGAATGTTAGACATAACATACATGACACATTACAAACCTATGCCTAGATTATCTTTCATTCTAATATTATTTATGCACATTATATTGGATTATTGTGTAGATATCATATATGATCTAACTAACACAAATTATATATATATTTTTTATTTTGAAGACAATTCATAAATAGGTTCAACAAATCCCTTCAAAAGAGGGTAATTAACATGGGTTTGTCACATAGATCAGGCTATCAGAATACTCTCATAGTAAAATTTTCAACACATATGCTTATATTAAAGAAATTAGACTCAAGTAAACATAGTGCGATATAATGATATAAAGATCAGCTATAGTTTTATAGAAATCAAATTAGTTCGACATTAGCACATAAATTGGGACACTAGTGCCATATGGCACTACCTTCCAAGATATGACTCTATTGTCTAGTATCCTTAGTTTTATAAAAATCCAGAATGACCACAAAATTACAATAGGTATAGTCCAAATTTTCATAGGTCTAATTATAGATTTATGAGTATATCTCACATTAATACCATTTTAACTCTAATTCATACTAGTGTAGTTTATATTCAATCCAATTTTCTCAAATTGGGGGCATCATGTGTGGCATGACCAGTATCATGTTTAGTTCAAATAGTCAGATATATATTATTAAAACTCAATATAGAATCCATACGCTTAGATATCAGATTTAGGTGCATGTGTACAACACATTATTTTCATATGCTCACTTACACACTAGATGATTAGATGTAATGACACACTACATGTCATCATTTACATTTTATACATTAGATACCATATTCCAAGTTACACACCAGATTCATGCCTTACTCCATCTACAGTGGTTAGCATTTTTTAGTGGCTCAGATCTACCTCATATACTCAAGTGGCCATAAAACTAACATCTCTAATTAGATATTACTAGTTAGACATTTCTAGTTATATCATATAGTTTTTATTTTAGATGCATCTACAACACATGGCTAGGCAATGATTGATTCATAGTATTCTTGAGTTATTGAGCCAGACACATATTAGGATTTATTAATCCATCATATCAATCCATTTTATTCACCAATTGATCACTATATACATGCACACACATAGGTTGTCACTAGGTTTATGCATTGGTTCACATACCCAATGATGTGTATTCATTTTCTTCCTCTCTCTTATCCATTTACTAAGGTTTGTTTAGTTTTACTTAGTTTTAATAATTTACTCAATTTTGTCTTTGATTTTGATATATTTTAAGTAAGGAATGATCTATGCATGTTTCACTTGTAGGGTATGCAATAGAGAATGCTTCACATACTCAGATCTAGACTCACTAGTTTCATGTCTTAGGTAAGTCTATGTATGCTAATTTTTTATTCATCCTATTAATTTATATTTGTTTTATTTATATAATAAATGGTGGGGGGATGTAATGGACTAAAAATGACACTTGGTTGCTAAGAGTGCTAATTGAGACCACCAATCCATATCTTGGACCTAGACCTATCTTAGGGCTTATTTTCATACTTATCTAGCCTTCATGTAGGCCATAGGCATCCCTAGTCATTCCTAAGGCATTAAAAAACCCTCATTCTTAGATCTTATCCCTTTGTACCTTAGGTTATACCACCTAGACTCTATCACCATAATATGGGAAATAGTGCCACATGGTGCTAGTGTCCCAAATTTGGCACTACTATCCTTTCCTTCCTTTTCCCATAAACATATATATTTTAAAATATTATATCTCATGGGGTTATCCTCTACCTATTTTAGAACCTATACAAGTATTATAGGAATATATACACATGAATTTTAGCCCACTTTTTAGTGTATGGAAATGAGATGCAAATTAAACATATAAACTTAGAATAAGTTCTACACAATTAAGGTTATGAATCCCTATTTTTTATACTTTTACATAATACCATATAAAACTTTCCTAATCTTAGATTACTTAGATACCAAATCTCAAGCACATTCAGATCACTCAAGTCTACAATCATACTTGTTTAACTTACAATTGGACTAGTGCTTAGATGTGGATAATTACATCAGGGTTCATCCCTCTTTAGATTATTTTTATGTAGTAAAATATCATCATAGTAGGGTGTTTATTATGTACAACCTACCCAAATAATATCAAACTTTACTTTTTGTATTATGTGGATGTCTCAGCCACATGAAGAATAGGGTTCACTAAAAAATAAGTCCAAATAATTTATCTATAAGGTTTTAGAACTCATGAAATTAGGAATAGGCTTAACAAACCTAGAAACAGGTGCACCCATAAACTCAATATACATATACACATAAGACATTACTACTAAACAAGGATACTAGTGTCACATGGTGTTACTGTCCAATTACGGTGCTACTATCCATGAGGGTTTTGACACCTAGATCCTATTTTTGACACTTAGACCAACCTTTGCCTTAGTTTCTAGCCTCCAAAACGTTTGTCTTAGTAATGCTCTAGCTAAGGTCTCATTTACATTATTTATTACTAATTCTAAGAAGGTCAAATTTAGTTATTTATGTAACATATCAATGGTTGTATTTATTGCATAATTATACCTTGATTTACTATACTCATCTCATTCACAACATAGGATTTACATTGATATAATTCCTAAAAGGTTAAAATATATTCCATAATTATTAGAACTCTTTGTAATATATATTTTGATGTTTAGAACCTTTAAAATTATTACATTGAATGGACTTGAATTTTTTTGGTTTAAATAAACTAAAAAGTATCTCAATTCGACTCTAGTTTTGGAATAAACAAACACAAGATGTCATCAAGTTTTTTTTGGTCTGTTGATGTCCATATTACAATTTTGAAGACTCACAAACACTTGTGAAATAATTTATTTATGCTTGGCCAAAAAAATAATAACTATTTTAAAGCTCTTTACCATTTGTTATATTAAATCCTTTTGAACTCACTTATATTTTATGAATTGAATGTAATAGAAAAACTTTAAGATTTAATATTATAAACATTGACCTTTGAAAATTTGCACCTTAAATTATTATATAATCAATTAATATTTCATATTAAGAAATCTCAAATTTCACTAACACAATTTTTTTGTAAACTTCCCTTTTAAAATAATTTACACTTACCTAGTATAATCATGAATCATGAGTTTAAATGTTTTACCGAAGTTATTAATATTTATATGTGGTACCACATGATCTATCCATGCACATAAGTAAAAATATATTTTTTTATTAGAACTCATTGTCCACTAAACTATAAATCTAAGTTAGAATTATAAATAAAAATGTTTCTTCAACATCTCGAGAACAATATTTCTTCTCATTGATGAAAAAGATGTTTTTAGACCCATACATGATTTTATATTTATCTATAACAAATTTTCATATTTTTTGTGTATATTTGTATAACATTACCACTCTTTGATCTTAGAAAAGGATCAATTATTTTACAATCTGAAGTCCCTAAATTAAAAATAAATTCATTGTGAATACTCTCATGGTTATTATATCATCAATGGTTGAACATAAATTTCATTACACCCCAAAAATATGGATTGGGATAAAATATTATGAAGATAAATATTATCAAGAATGTATTATTGATTAATTTTTGGATTTTTATCAAAATAATATGTATTCTTTTTCTCAACATCACCACCTATCTCCTATTTTTGTGTGAAGATTACTAAGATCATGATTTCTTTAATGTTCTTGGAAAGAGGTTTATAATGATTTATAAATGCATTATTGTATGGATAATCTCTCTTATCATAAGTTTAAATATATTTTTTGGAGCACCAAATGAATGAAATTTATTTCATTATGAGAGTGTTTACTATGGTGGAATTCAAATCATTACTTTCATTACTAATAACAAGAACATGTTTTTATTACATTTTTTTTGACCTTGTGTAGGTTTTGAAGTGGGTACATTTATATTCAATCATTTTTTACAAATCCATATTAATTATCTGAAAATGACACTCTCTCAAAATCATAAACAATATCATGAACCAAATTTAATTTAAACACAAATATGAAGAAGAAAACATTTCTCATTATATCATCACTAGTAATAATCTAATCAACCATTAGTTAGCAATTTTATATTATTTTGTCTTGTTATTTTTATTATATTTTCAATAGATATCATTGGTAGCATGTTTTTCAATCATAAATCAAATCTTAATAAATGATATAAAAATTCAAAATATAAAATGATGAGATATGTTTAATTATTTATAGGTTTCATTTAGTAAAGTCATTAATATTCATATAAAATTGATACGTTCCATTTATATTTTAGTAACCAAATGCATACTTTTATCCCCAAAAAAATAACCAAAAAGTAAGTGGAAAATATTTATATTTTTTAGGTTTTTATTTGTCTTATTATCTCACACAAAGGGTAGTGATTTGTTTTATGGAAAAAATGTATAAATCATCATTAGGAAGGTGATTTTACTCTACCTTTGAGAGAGGTATATCCCTCCTATTATTATTCTTTTTTGGGTAAATGTGTACTTTTAACTATAAAACACAAAAGTAAAAAAAAGGGAAATGGAGAAAGATGAAAATTAGAGAAGAATGGAGGATGAAGATGAAGGTCAGAAACCCATGACAGAATAAACTTAGATAACAATAATAATAAATAATATATAGATTAAGTGGGATTAAATTATTTATATTACATAAAATCAAAACTAGGAGAAACAAATGTGTATACAACCTGTTTAGTCAAGAAGCTACAAGTATAATGTCTTTTATTTCTCTTGCACTAGAAGGTATTAGTGATGGATATGAATATTGTTCACATGATCATGTTGTGTCTTTTTCTCTTTCTTATGTATTATTTTCCTTAATTGGTGCACCCCTAATGGTCCTATGTCATCCTCTTCAACTCACATCCCCCCCTAACTTGTTTTGTCCAATATATTCTCAAGTTCATGAATTTAAGACATTATCACCATAATTGGACTCTATAACCACAATGTTAATGTATAATAGTAATTTTATCATCAGGGTTTGGGTCCTAACAATTCCTTAAGCCTTCTCTTATGATTTTATCTCTCTTTTACATATTATCAACTAATACACAAGGCTCTTACATTTAAATAAAATTTACTTCTATATAAAGACCCTCACAAGGTATTTTACATTTATTAATTACTATTTTGGCACATCATTACATAAAATCGATGAATAATAAAACTCAACATAATACATACTACTCATTTATCACACCTAGATTTTCATGCTTAATCAAAGAAGGGCAAAAAAAAAAGTCATTCTATAATATCATGTGCATTGATTATTCATGTTACCCAAGGGATAACTACATGTAGTATGATACCCGTATCATTAAATTTAATGTAGATAGTAGCCAAAACAAGAGCGCTTATAGTTTTCATGATTGTAACATCCCAAAACCTATTTTTTCCTTCATTTTGCATTTGTTCTTATTTTTATCCATGTGTCTAGGTGATTATTATATTTTTGAGAATAATAAACCTAAATGGATCATAGACAATAAATAAGGGTTTGTCCAAGTAGGGAAAATTTTAATAGAATCAAACACAAGTGTGCTCAGAAGCTCAAAATAGATCATGCACAGAGGACACTAGCACCATAAGTGGACACTAGTACCACATAAATACTGTCTAGGCTAAGGTGTTATTGTCTATGAGGAATTTTTTTCATGATATTTATACCTATCCTTTTACCATTTTATAACCTCCATATCCTTCATCTCAAGTAGTTTCTAGTTAATTATTTTTTTATCTCATTCATTACTATTTTTATAAACATCAAACTAGATCAATTCTTTCACAAGTCAGTGGTTATGTTTATTGCAAATTCTATACCTTTAGTTATTATACTCATCTTATTAACATGTGATTTAAAATCCATAAACCCTAAATATTTAATTCATTTTGTGATCCTAACTTGCTTCAAATATTACTTAAAACCCTAGCTTCATCATAGGGTTTGCCTTATACATTCTTGTGTGTTAAATCAGGGTTATAAAATTATAATTTTTGCACAACCTAACTAATCCAAATTAATAATTTATTAGGTTTTATTAATATAATACAATTTAATTTTTTTCCAAAAAACCTTATAAAACCCTAGATATACATACTACATCCTTATACATCCAAATACTAGCCCTTAGGGTTTCAATTAGAATCCTGATCATTTTATATGCATTGGGATGAATATTTCACATAGTTGCATGTATACCTATGTTATATTAAACTATACATATTGTGTTCTCATTATTCATTTTTTGCATTATCTTCTTTGGCAAGTTTAAAATGAAATCCAAGAAGCCTATTACCCCTCACCTAATGATGTATTTATAAAATTTTCTCATTATTATAAGAATGAATGGATAAATTTTCAATATTACACATTAGCACATGATAATGATTTCATTTATAATGATGATGATTATTATTATTATTGTAATGATGGATATGAGTATCACTATGAGCATGCCAATGAAATTTTTGATGAAGATATACTAGATGCATGTTATTATCTTTTCTCTCCCTCTTCTCCTACACCTCAAAATAAAACTAACAATACAATTCCAAAAGAACCTCCTATTGATAATGATTTGTTCTAGTGTGACCCTATTTTCCTAGTAACTTTTACTACCTCCTTATTCAAATTAAACAAATATAATTTAAATAAACAAAATCTATTTTTTCATGATTCAATCAATATAGAAGAGAGTAATAGATGTTTTTTACCCTTATCAGTTAAATTTGAAAAAGCATGTACAAATGATATTTAAACTTTTATAAATGAAAAAATTAAAGTAGATGAAATTATGTTATCACCTTATTTTCCATTTCAATCTCAACACAATGATTCTTTACAAAATGTTGATATTGAAAATATCCCTAACTCTTATCTTACACGTCACACTATGGCATATGAAAACATGATTTCTATTTATTCTTTCATTGACTTCAAGATTAAATGTAATAATAATACATGTACTACACGCAAGGTTGGTGAAGACATGTATTTTGTTACACCTACACATGATGATATATTTCAAAGTAGTAAAAATTTAAAATATTCATCTAGTCTCTCTATTAATGAACATGTAACTAAAAATTATTTCACTCTTACTTATACTAGTGAATTAAACTTTGATTATGATGAACCATAGAATAAAAATGATTGTTAGGATGTTAGAAAAAATAAAATGAGCCTAATACTTATATCACTCTCCATAATTCTTCCATTCCTGGTGTTCAAACTAATTTCTTATTAGTAGTTCAAATGCTAGAAAATAAACATATTCTTATGTTCATAGTTTACATAACTTAAATTCACATGATAATAATGTATCTTATAGTCCACTAAAATGTGATACATATTTGAAAATTTAAAAAAAAAAAGATACTAATGAATCTCCGTCAACACCCTTACCACAATAGAACTCATTTCTCATCCTAACCTCCATGAGGGTGATAAGAAATTTCCCTCTAACTAGGTCCAAACTATAACCCCTCCAAAAGTTATAGATAGAAAACTAATCCTCCCTAAAAAAGGTTCCTAATTTAGTGTACCAATGAGTAAGATTAATAATAAGATTTATGAACTAAATGAACCCCTTGATAATGATAATGTACATTCATAATAGGTTATCTCCCTGATGCATGCCATGGGTGCTTTATACCAACAAGTACACCATCTCACATAGGAATGTAAATCATACCACTCTTGGGATAATTCTAATTCCATCCATGGTAATCCTATTTTGTGTAGAATTCTCACTACAAAGTTTCCACCTCAATTTCAATTACTAGTGTTACCAAAATTTGCTGGACATGGAGACCCATACTTGCACCTATAAATTTACAAGAAATCCATGGCACATGTCACTAACAGTTTGAATCTAATACATTTATTTCCAAATTATATTGATGGTGAGGCATTATATTGGTTTCATCATGTACTCCCTAGTGATTTACTACATACATATGATGTGTTAGAATCAGTCTTTATTAGACACTACATACAAAATAACAAACCTTGATTCACATATTATAGGTTACCTTCACTACACCAGGGTGAGATAGAAATAGTAATAGAGTAAATTCTAAGATGTGATTTACTATCTTTCATGTTTAGAGGTATAGTAAGTCTTTTATAGAGGCCTCATTTTTCCTCTTATGGAGAAATTACTATATCAGACATCCAAATCATTCTAGCATTTATGTAACATAGCTATGGCATTATAGGAAGATTTTGTACTATTAGAAACACATTCAGAGGCATATTTGGTTATAATTTTCCTAGATCCATAGTCATATAATATGTTATAGGAATATAATCCACTTATGATTAATTAAAACATGGAACAAAAATAACCAAAGAAGATAATCAACAAGGAAAATAATCTACTTCACAAAGTAACTCATACATTAAGTAGAGCACTGGACGCCAATAAAGGGGCTATACAATTTTCAAATTGGGATAGGTCTAATGATATCCTACTTACAATATTAGATAAGGAGATGATCACACTTCCTTCTACTCATCATCATTCAACACACCATCTACATAATATACATAATAAACCATATTGAAATTTTCATTATTTAAATGGGCATTTAGATAATAAGTGTTATACACTCTGAGATCCCATTTAATAGTATGTTGATAAAGGCACTATAACATTCACACATAGGTAATTGATATATATGTCTCCACACTCTCATAGATTACATTTATTTGTGACTAATTTATCCCATCATGCTCTTTTTAAAGAACCATTGGTTACTCATCATATGAACCATGTGGTTTTGAGGAGACCTAGTTATGAGAGATCTCATGCACCATAGAGTTAGCAAAGATAAAATCTAATTCATATAAATCCACCTATTTATAGTAGCATGGTAAAAAAAAATACAATTAATTCAATCACCATTTATAGTTTAATAATCAATTAAGATATTTTACAGAGATCACAAATATTAAAACATAGTTCAAAATCCAATTATGATATTTGATATAGATCACAAAAACTAGAACACATCTCAATATCCAAATAATTTATTTGTCAAATATCACAAAGATTAGAATACAATTCAACACTGATTAAGATATTTTCTAGAGATCATAGAGATCATAATATAGTTCAACATTTGATTAAGACATTTGCCAGAGATCACAAAAATCATAGCATAGCTCATAGAAACAATGGCATATTTTTAGTATGATAGTTGGTTATGTTATTTTCTATAGATTCTACACATATAACTACTAGTAGTGTATAATGAAGAGTATCAGTTTGAAAGTCTTATTCTACACCAACACATCATGATCAATATTGTCACTTATTCACCATGCCATCTAGGTTCAGATAGTGGATGCCACAGTTTCAAGATCCAAACTCAGATATCCTATGATATTTATATAAAAAATATACTAATATAACACATTTCTAATCTAATATACATTTCTACTTATACATACATAAATAGATAAATAACTAGTTACCATTAATTACACACATAACATATTTTCATATCCACATATAAATAATGAATATAATCAAACATATATGTAGATATATGTTGTTGTAACTCTAAATACCATTATAGATGATACACATATAATAATAAATACACACACACATAACTTGATATAAAGTTTTAGTTCAATGATACACTTCACTCAATAATCAAAGCTTGGTCACCAGGACTGACACTGTCACTCTCACTCTTTCATACATACATACTAGAGCTAGATGTCCCAACATCTCTATAAGGTTCCCATCAAGAGATGCATGTAGTCTCTATCCCATAACATGACCAAATTGATTAACATCTACACATGATCTCACTATAGACATATATAGTCATCCACTATCCTACTATCTACCTACCCCAAAACATTAGGTGTGGTCATAGCTTATGTTTTTATCTTTGTACATCCCTCATGCCTATTAGAAAATTATTACCTATATGTCATATTTGTAATGGATTCTCGATCGAATAAGTGGGCATGAACACTAGTAAAATTTGTGGCCCTCTACACTATTCGATTACCCACCTCATCATCAATTATATGTCATGTTAGTATTTAGAGTGTATACTCAATGGTTGTATCCCAATACTCATCATCACCTATAACTACAAATACCAATATAATCCATCAGATAACTATCCAAATAAATCAATAAAAAATTAAATAGAACATACATATATACAATAAAAACCTACCTTGAACTATCCTAAGGGATTGAAACCCACCACATCTTCCATGATAACCCCACCTCTTGAAAAAAGTGGTACCTATCTATCCTAAACCAACCATGCTCTATACGCATTAGTCACTCCTACATCATCCACATTTGGTATATCCAACACTAGATATCACTCAAATAACAAAATTAGACCTAGATACACCATTAATGCTATAGACCTTCTCCTTATCCTCACCAGAGCTTGATTTATCTTCACCCAAACCCATGGTTCTAGTGGACCATCTTCAGCCATAAGAAACTTACATGTCACTCACTCATACTAAAATATTTATAATAAAATGACCCAATGGTCATGAATCTAGAGATTCACCTTAGCCCATCTCAGATGAACACCATCCTTAAGCCACCCCTTACATCATGTATAATGTATCTAAATAACATCTCTAGAAATCAACCTATCCAACACCTATCATAAACATGTCATGCTCCTCCTAGGCATGTGAATATTACTAGTCTATCTCTTTAAAAATAGCTATGGGTGAGCCTAATCCACTCATGGAAACCTCTCCAGTCTAGTTACTACACTATGATTATAGGCCCAATAGTTAAATAATGTTGAAGATCTAATTCTACCTATACATAACTCCTATGTGAAATGATACAAATCTTGATACGTGTAGGATGAAATGTTGCAACCCCAAAATTATATGTTCTCATTATTCTCTATATATTATACTATACCATGTATCATATATGAAATAGATACCCCACTCCCATCTACAAAAATGAAAGAAGCCAATAGCACTATCGAAAACTTATGCAACTATAGAGCATTGATCATGATAATCACAATAAAATTTGTAAAATTGTCACTATATCTATGTAGATTTATATTGTACCTAGTGTATTAGTTTAAATGATCTTGACTATCCTAAAGCTGAGGCTACTAGAAATTAGTGCCATGTAGTGGACAAAACCACCCTATGGCACTAGTTTTCCAATTTGGGCACGAATGAATTCTTAGTCTAATTTCTATGCAATCTTAATTAAAATTTGTGTCTCTATTCCATTTTGTGTTTGCCTTGAGTCTAATATATGAAACTGAGATTGTGTGCTGAAATATATCTATGAAAAGTAATGTAGCATCCTAATCTTTGTGATAAGCCCCTATGAATTCCCCCTCTTTTGAGGGTAGTTATGAAATGTGTGGTACAAAATGTGTTAGCTAGATCATGTTCATGATATTATAATAGAATATAAAACATAACATTAAAATATAAATTTAATATGTTTGTTGTAATCTAGCATTACACAATGGTGTCAAGATAGATGTAATCAATGTATAACAATAGTAAACATGATTAACTACCTAGGGGGATGGGGCATGATGTCAATAAAGGATCCTAAATAGGAAGGCTATATGCATAAGGTCCCTCATGGAATCAAAAATTGGTTTGTTTGTGTGTCACAAATAAATATAAGTGTCATGGTGTATAAGCATATAATGAAATAAACATACAAACACATGAGGCACATAAGAGATAGGATAAGGGGGCACAATACAAAGGACATTGGCATATGTTATTAAATGTGAGAATGAATACATACAAGGACATATTCAAATGTCCACATATGCAAAAAATAATCAATTTGGCATAGATCCACAAAGGAGGACATGTTCAAATGTCCACATACAAAAGCATATAAGAGCACAAACAAGGGACATGGGCACATGTCCAAGGCTTAAAAATAGAGAAGTAGTGTAGAGTGTAAGAAACAATGGTGTATTCAAATTACCTAGAATATGGAAGAAGCATATAAACAAAATAAAATCTAATCTAGGAAATTGAAATGAAATCATGTATAACTATTTAATACAAATCTATGTATATGCCATGGGTGCATATATATTGATTCTAACTAGAGATAATCAACAAAAAATATTAGAAATGAGGAGAAACGAGAAATATCAAGATAAATCAATCCATAAATTGGAATGTGCAATATGTAAATATAAAACCTTGTTATAGAAATTATGTAAGAGATGCCCCCATATGGGCATATGTGTCAATGTGTAAACCTAGATCAATGTAAATTCCTCAAATGAGTAGACGATATTTGGTCTATTTTAGTGTAGTGTACCATAATCCTATCTATAATTTGCAATAACTTGATAGGAACAAGTGAAACATATGTGCATGATAAAATAGACTATATTAGGATAGCTAGAAATGTGCAATATCTAGAAAGTAGTAGAAATGTATACATAACAATGCATACAACTATAATATTTTTGTGTTTTTAAAATATTTTAATTTTTTTTTGACATATTATATCGTTTTTGTGTTTTATGAGTATAATATATGTACCATCAAATGAAAATATACTATGTGCAAGGAGTAAGAAAGAGAAAGTAAATAATGGAAATGTAAATGAAATAAAATACAATCAAAGTGTAATGTTTCGATAGACCCAGGATCACATCCATTGGATGTGGATTATAAAATTATGGATCTATTGGAAAATCATCCATTGTCAAATATTACACCTATACAAACTCAAATAAGTCATGATAATCATGATTGTCATACCAATATGTATGTATTAGTAGGGATTTATCCTTGGCATGAGTATGGATTCTATGCATCTAAATGGCATGGTTCTCAATTGTGTAAGATGCTTCTCATGTAGTCCCAGGGTAAACCACATTAGATCAGAGAGTATTTATGTGGAACCTATGGTTCTCATCAGTGTCATCATGTAAAATGTAAACCATGTGTCCATAATGAGTAAATGTTAAACATCTCTATGACTAATCAACTGAAGCATCCATCACCTATAACCATGTACTACCAAGTGTAACATGTATATGGGTATCTCTACTCAAAATGAATAATAATGTATTAGCCACATTAGGGCCACATGTGACTTGTAATGTAATATCACCAGTGGAATGTCAATCATGTATAACATGTTTTAGCTCGCTATAATGATAACCAAGTGGTGTAAAATACTAAAGTGAATCTATTAAGATTAGAATCCTCATCTATAGCTACATATGGAAGATATTTGTATAATAAAAATATTTGTATAATCAACGGATCGTGTCATGAATATCTATGTCAGTGATGACTCTATCATGGTTCTCATATATTTGTAATGGCTCATAACACTACTAGTGGTGGTGCCTATAGAGGTGGAAGATGTGTAATCTAGATAGTGCCCTTATATTTTAATTTATTTAGCTTATGTTTTACTTTAGCACATGTGTCTATATAATGTCTTGTGAGTCTATGCAAGTGAAAATCTAGTTTCCCTTCTTGTGGTGACAATATGCTACGTGATATATGCCAAATTATGGGTAATAGAATCAATCCTCTATCAAATAATAGTTTTAATATTTGGTGTGGTTTATCCTATGAGATCCTCACTTGAATTTATATGACTGAATTAGTATCCATGGATGTGACCATATGTACTAAATGGATTAAGGGATCTACTACTGATTGTCATTGAGCATGGGATCTTGTAGCTATATAATACTAAATAAGTGATGATACTGGCATAGGTTGATGTATAAGTAACTTCAAAATATCTTTGTATTTACCTAGGCCCACTAGTGTAAACAGTAATCCACATAAATAATCATCAATTTCTATAGGTGGTTGATCATCCTTTGTAGTAGCATGTGAATCTATGTAAAAATTATCAATGTAAGTCTCCTCTGAATTGACAAGTAGTGGTAACTATGTGGTGAGAATCTCATCATCTATCCTAGATGAGGATGTCTATAATGTGAGAGGCTATTCCTTTATGCTCAATGAAGGTACCTATGCTTGGAGAGGCTAGTCCTTTATCATCAGTGAAGGTAGTTGTGATTAGAGACATTAGTCCTCTATCAGTAGTGAAGGTGTCTGTGTTGTAAGATGATCTAAAGGTGGTGTATGATTAGTATTACTAGACTTCCTAACCTCATAAGTATGCATTTGATCAATAGAAATATGGTGAGGTGGGGTTTCAATGAGAGTATGAGGTTTCCCATTAGATGATGTACATGGTTGAAGAGGCTCAGTGAGCTTGCAATATCTAAATGGATGATTATCTACTAGACATGTATATAGGTATCCATCATGTAAAAATTTAACACATTTATGAAGAGTGGAAACTACAACCTCCATAACATGTATCTAGGGTCTCCCAAGTAGAAAATTATAATTTAAATGGTTTTGCATGACCTAAAAGTGTGTAGATAATGTCTTTGGTCCCAATGTAATATCCAATGTGATTGATCCCAATGTTTATCTAGGAATGTCATTAAACCCTAAGATGTTATTTTATGTTTTTTGAATAGATGATATATGAACTCCCAAGGTTTATATAAATGTGAGGTTACATATATTATGTTTTGAACCACTATTGATGAGAAATTATCTAATAGATGTGTTATTTATTTGAGATTGAATAAAAAGTGGCAAATTTTAATGATTGATTGTGAAGGTAAATCCTCATTAGAAAAAGATATCACAACCTCCATATCTTTGATAATATTCATGATAGATTAAAAATAGAATGGATCAATATCATGAGGCACATATGTGTGATAAAGTGATTAAAATATAATATCTTTGAAGTTTATTGATTTTTGACGTAATTCTAAGATAGAGATTTTAGCTAGTGTATTCCTCAACTAATCCACATCTCTTTATTAATCTCTAGTTGTTTATAGTGTATTTGGGATGAGGAGGGATGGGAGTGGAGATAATCAAGTGGTTTAGGTGAAGGTAGAATGAAAGGAACCCTCTATCATATAATAATAACTAAAGTTATCTAAAAGTGAGCCATATAGTAATGATCCATAGAAAAATGGGGCTTGTATGATGTAAGACCAATATGTGAAACAAGCTTATCTTGAATGGAATCCATGAAAGGATTAACATACATGTGTACCTTTGTACAAATAATTGGTAATAAACATGTTAAACAAAGCACCATGATTTGTACCATGAAATTAAATATGGCTTCTATCATAATAATCATGTTAGTAAGCTATGGATTGATACATAGTGACTATTGGAAATGTGAACCTTGGCATTGTATAGGGTAAGGGTTTTCAGAATCTAAGGTTTCTTTTTAATCATTTAGATTATATTTAAAGTAAATTGAAACCCTAATCGAAAATGGATTTTAATTAGCTAGGTTATCTAAATGAAATCATAAAGTAAGAATTATTTATCCCTAAATTTATTTCATAAAAATAGGAATTAATACAAGTTAGGGTTTTGATGTAATATTCAAAGTAAGTTAGGTTCACCAAATGATTTAACCTTTTAGGGTTTTACATAGGTAATTCCTATGTTTGGTTAAAGGGATGACATATCTAAATTAGTTAAATAAATACTCAATAATTAAATAATAATTTTTTGTGATTTTGACGTTTTTATACTTTTTATAAATAACAACAAATAGGGATAAATAGAGACTTATCCAAAAATTGACTATTGTAGGTGGTCTAGGTTCTAAAACTTGAGATCTACGTAATAGTCTATGTTATCAAAAGGATTATGGTATTTATTTTTTCATTAGATAGTAGCACCAAGTTTGTACAATAACACCATCTATATATAGTGTCCTCAATATGGCACTAATGTCCCCTTTATAGGGTTGTTCTTATTTTTTGGGATTACCTACACCTATGTCTACATGTTCTGTTTCTATGTGACTGAAACCTATAGCTTTATATTATACATGGAAAAATTGATTTGATGTGTAAACCCTAATATCCTTTCAAGCATGGCATAAGTAATTATTTTATGTGTGTTATTAAGATGGAATAGAAATCCTCAACACCCCGTTGTGTAGATATTTACCTACATAGCAATACTCCAAGGAGGGATCAAGTCTGATGTAGTTCTCCCACATAGTGCTTGATGTATGTACAAGTTAATGATCAAATGACAGTGGTGTTGGATGCCTTAAATGTGCTTGAGCTTTGAAATTCTTGATAACTATAATTAGGGCTGATGTAGATGGTAGTATACATAAAATAGGGAAGAAGAAGGATAAAATACCTTAATTTTGCACAAATTTATCTTTGTTTTGAATAAATTTTGCATATATTTTTAATATAGTCAATAGAGGTCGATTATAATTGTATTTATATGGTTTTTTTGCTTATTTAGATAATACAATGAGCTTAAGTCAACCTTAGGAGGGGCACATATTTGAAAACTATCCGTTTGGAAGAGCTGGGGCTAAGGACAATAGTGCCCAATTGGGGACACTAGTGCCATGTGGTTATAGTATACCAAATGTGGGTCTATTGTAATTTTGGTATAATAGTAATAAATTTAGATTGGAATCTAGGATTAAAGTTCTAGGATTGTGTCTTGATTGGCTATAGGTGACTGTGATTTAATGAATGATTGAAAATGTAAGTCTATGATCAAGGATAGGTCTATGGATAGCCTAGGGATAGGTTAACTCAAGCAACACTCTAAGCATCCAATTATCAATTTTAGGTGATTACACCAATACTCTAAGAAGGGATAAAACTACATGTATTTATTCCACTTGTGTGTGTGCATGCATACGTGTGTGTGTGTGTGTGTGTGTGTGTGTGTGTGTGTGTGTGTGTGTGTGTGTGTGTGTGTGTGTGTGTGTGTGTGTGTGTGTGTGTGTGTGTGTGTGAAACATCACGATCAATTTATAATGAAATATAATTATTTGATGTTAATACATGTCATGATGTAACTTCTAATTTCATGCAAATTTATACTTGGCTCTAAGGCTTCTTATTTGATAGGTTTTCATTTATTTATGTCTTTATCATAATCATTCAATAAAGTACTGGTGTATTTCTCAAGTAGTGATCAATTAATTACCAAGTTACCTAGTGAGTATGATATTAAAATTGATATCCATTTATAGCCAATTCTTTTTTAATTCCTTTGCTATGACTGACCCATGAAATGTGTTTATGATGACCTAATGGAGACTTCCCAATTTGAACGCTAATTTTTGAGTGTACCTAAACTCTATTGATAGAGGATGACACTTGTGGTAACTACTGCTATTTAACCATTACAAATATTCTACTATAGGTCAAACTCAATGGTATAAGATATGGATAAGGTCTATTTAGGATTATATAAAGTTTGGTATGGACAATATTGATCCTAAGTAGGAATATCTAGAAAATAGGGCTGGTTAAGACAAAAATTTAGTAGATGGATAAAGGAAAAATGTGTAGAAGATTCAAATAGGTACATAATTGATAAAAGAATTGAAGTGTGTGAAATCTTATTTTTCCAAGTGTATAATACTAAATTTATATGTTGACAAAGTGTACAATTAAATCTATAAAGCCATTATGCAAACTATAAATCCAAATTAAAGCATAACTTGACAAAGTTCTAGGAAATAAATTTATAATTATCAAATATAGTTATCTTAATCATATATATGAATTAATGTAGAATAAATATGTGCTTGACAATCACCATGAACATAAAAAAAAATTGAATTGTGGAATAATTAAGTCATTTGAAAAAAAAATTATAAAATTGTCCTTGTGGATAGGGATATGAAGCATTAAATTATAATTCATACTAGATTTTATATATTTCTTTTTCTAAAGACAAAATATGAAATTTTAAATATAAATTACCTATAGCATACATCATAGTGATTGTCTAAGATGTATAAATGGTTGTACTCTTGATATGCTCATTTAATTTAAGTTAAATATTACCATTGTTTATGAATGTAGGCACACTATTTTGCATGGTAGTAGGAATCAAACCCAGTTGCAAATAACATAAAAATGAGAAAAAATTCTAACCATAGGGATGTTTGCATGAAAAGAATATGTATTCACAACTTCATTATCTTTATGTGTCATTTCAAAAAAAAGGGTTTACACTAAATTTTTATTTCAAATATGTTCTCTTGTGCTCATTAAATTTTTTATCACTTTAATATTTAAGATTTTTAAATTTAACATCCAAGAGAGACTTACCACTCTCATTTATTTGCTAATGTAATGTAAGGTCACATTCAAGAAATGAAAATACAATGTAAAGGAACTCTATAGATAGGAAGGGTAAATAAACCCTACGATAAAAATATGAAATTAAATGAAATAAGCAAATCCCTAAATGAACAAGGGAACTTGTTTGACTTCTCAATTCTTTTTAGTTGTTTTCATTCTATGATAAGATTTAGATGATGTGTCCTCTTTTCTAGAATAAAGAGGCCCCATACACTTACAATCTTTCCTCAAAATAATTTGAGTTTTGGTCATTGATATTAATCAAACAAATGTGTTTTAGATTATGTATCCAAATATATAGTGTATATATATTTTTCCAAAATCTTTAAAAAATATTGAGTATTTTTTAGGATTAATTTTTGAATCATTTAAAAAATATATATTCTAGCTAACTAGTGGGACATAATATTAGACTTGGACATTTGGATCTATATTGAGCATTTGAAAGAGTTGAAGTTCACTATTTACATTTATCCCAATTATATTTCTACTCAAAATAGGAAACAAATAATTATAATAATATATATCTAGGCATACATCCGAGAAAGTAATAAAATCAAATCTATTGAATTGGCTAGGCTTAAACATATGATGACAAATTTAGAAAAAAAACTAGGCTATGCAAAATAAGTATAAAATGTTAAGAAATATTCATCCGTAATTATTTTTTTGGAAATATAAATCTGTACAATGATTGTGTAGACTGTATCAATCTTGATTGTTATATATTGGATTATGAAACTATTTATATGCACACAATTTTAGGGCAAGGGTTTTATCTAGGAAGACATGATGTCTTTGGAATCATGATCACCAAGTTTGTTCCTAGTTCACTAAGTCTATCCTATGTAGGATTCTGCAAACTAATATTTTTGTCACTATCTTTTTGGATCTTTTATTTTGTTCATGCACTTGTGCTTTGTTGTTTTACTAGGAAGAGTGTATATAATTGACAATCTTCTTATTTGACCTAGTTTGGCACTCTAAAATAGACAAATAGTTATGGAGTTGGGTGACATTCAAAGCAACAATAGAAAGTACATATCTTACATGCTCAAAATCAAATCTCAATGTAGTTATGTGAGTGTGTGCATTGAAATAATTTGAGTGATGGTTTTGAACCTTCTCTTCTATAGAAGCGATAAATGCAAATGAATGCCTTTTAATACCCTCCTTTGGAATAAGGGGAATGATGAGTGACAAAGAAAAAATAATTGCAAGTTGGTAAGATGTGATTTAATGAATCTCAACGTGAAGTAGGAAAAATGATATTTTTCGCTTGACTCTAGGATTGACCTTTGATATTTAAATTTTGTTGTATGGTCTACATGTTATCCTTCTCTTGAATGGTTTGGCATGACCTACTATTTATAGGTTGATCTAGGACAAGTTATGTGTATTAGTTGAATTTGGAATTCACAATGATAAAGGTTAAATGTGGACAATTAATGAAAACTTATATAGAGGTCTATAAGCTTAAAAGGGAAAAGCATGCACATCGCAAGTTTGACCTAGAGAGACTCGAGTAGAGTCTAAGTTTGACATGGAGATGATAGAGGATCTATTTTCAAGGCAAACTTTGATAAATAGTTGGTGTATAGTCCAATGACACTAATCGATAGTTCTTGATAAGTTTAAGGAAATGTGTTTTAGACTCAAGGACCAAATAGAGACCTTAGTGAGATTATAATGGACCAAGAAACAAGCCAATATATGCAATTTTTTTAAAAATATTAAATTTAAAATAAGACACTAGAAATAAAAAAGCCTTGTATCGAATTTAGGTGTCTACATAATCGTTATTATAATTAACTCTTATTTTATTATTTTATTTAGTTAAATCATGTTAAAATATTCAATGTTTATGAATAAATGTATTGTATTTTAATGCAAACCCACTTTTCTCAAATCATTATAATCATCGTCAAAATGTGAATATTAAAATTGAAAAAAAAAATCTAACAAAGAACAATCGAATTTATGATTTAGATGACTCAAAACACCATGTAAGAAGAAACTCAAATATTGTTAAATAAGGATTCCCTCTTTATTCTCTTTGATAAACATGCAAAAGTTATTCCAAGAACATTTGATTTAATTTTATAGACTACAAAAACATAAAATCTATAAAAAATTAATATATGTCTTATGTTTTCAAGTTGTATTTATTATTAGTCTTAAAAGGCCTCTTCGATTGATTTTAACATTTTTTTGAGTGTCTCAATAGAGAACATTCACATGTAATCACTGAATTACATAGAATGTCGGCATCTCAGAGCATATTTCGAAAATAAACATATAGCAGATTACAATAATGAGTAGACATACATCTAAATCACTGAGCTCTTCAGCTAAGCAGCCACGAGTAAGGGGCATCCACGTTGTCAAAATCACCAAGGGTACGATCCTAACCTTAATTGTTTGACTCTCCATATCATATATCTAGAAGGATTTATACCCTAATGGATAGATATAAGCAACCATCATCCTCACCAATTAAACTACAACTTTTCGAATCAAACTACTTTCTTCTATGATTTACTAAAATTCCTAATGTTTATAGCAGCAAAGATGCTTTCTTTTTCACAAAAACATATTTGTAAAAACATTTATTGCATTCGAGGCATTAGGAAAAGCTAAATTACTGTGAGATCCTTTATAAATAAAGGTTCATGCCTCTATTCATAGGCACGAGCATGAGCAGATGCAGGTGCGCAAGGTTTAGAAGAAAGAGGCTTGGCCATGAAAGTGGGTTTGTCGTCCCGTGCCATAATTACCACCACTCTCTCTTCTTCTGGGCAATAAGTGTTCTTCAGAGGCAGAGAAAAGCGATCTTGTCCCTCCAAACTGACGACCATCATTGTATGTAAGGACCAAGCCATGAATATCAAGACAATTGCCACCAGCGCTAACATGGCAGCTAGACCGCCAAGCATATAAGGCGGAGGAGAAATTAGGCATAGATTGCTACTAGAAGTGGTGTTGTTATTACTAATCATAGTAAACTGATTGTAGAAACAACCACAAATACCTACGTATGATTATCCGTAAGAAGCAGAGAAATATATGCAGCCTCTCCTCGGAGGTTTACGTTGGAGTAGAGTACTGGTAATATGTTTTTGGTACGAAAAGTGAAAGGAATATAGGATAGTACATTTATCTATTGTCGTCCTCCTATCTTGTTCGACATTTAAACTTTACATTATTCTCAATTATGAGAAATTCTCCTTTCAATTATTTGATGGAAACATGTCACATATTGCTTTAAAAACAAGCGTTCCATAGCACTTAATTCTTCCTTTTTTTTATAATTAAAAAATTGAAATAGATAAAAACATAAATATGATTTTACACAAGAATTGTTTGTAATAAGTATATTGTGTAATATAAATAATAAAAATTGCAAATGATTAATTTTATGATATATAATTTTTTAAATTATAAAAAATTTAATTAATTAAATGTATTTTTAAAATATATATTTAATAAATTATATATCTATTTTGTAGGTTTCATTTGCAGTAATTGTGTTAGGGTAAAAGAAGCTATTAATTTTTAAAAAATTGATATTTTTAAATGTTATTTATAAAATCATCTTTATCTATCGATTATATTTATTGATTCAACTAATAAATTTTTAAATTTCATTGATATTACAAAATTTAAACAAAATATTATATTTCCCATTTTATCTTATTAAATATCTAATATTAATATTTTAAATAATATAATTTAATTCTATAAATACAAAAATAAAAAATAAATTAGAGAAATCCTTTGAAATAAATTGACTATTGTAAACAATAATAAATAGTAGTAGCTACTCTAGTTCACTCCAAAAGTGGAGAACAAAATAGATTGCTAAGAACTCATTCAAAATTTGAATAAAATGAAAATTAACCTAAATTATTTAAATAAATAAAAATGTCATGACCTTGTTGAAATAATTATTATTCAATGCTTAATTTAAAAAATATTAAAAAATATTTTTTTTTTTCATGTTATTCCATCAAATCAAATTCATTAGCCAATGTGATTACATAACATTTATTAATTTTTTTAATTTGCTTTAAGCAGTTTATTGTGGAAGTCGCAGAATATGGCATAGTCCATGGCGGAACACATGAAAATTATTGTTGTGCCATAATTTTTCCAAGCTCAATAATTAGTTATCAGCGAATGTTTAATAAATGTCAACCATAGGTTGGTTTTGATAGGGGACTAAATTTTATAATCATATTAAATTGTGTATTCTGAACACGAAGATTCTTGTCATCAAAAATATTAGTTATAATTTTAATGAAAATATAAAATATATTATTTTTTAAATATATTTTTAATGATTAAATTGATGTAAATAAAATATTTTATGAGAATATGTAAAAGAATATTATTTAATATTTATAAAATTTAAAATTGTTAAAATTTTATATTTCATCAAAAAAATTCATTGATTAAATAAACATAATATTTACTCAAATGAAATTTAGAGTACTTGTTTTAGTAAGACTTATAAACATATTACATATTCTCTTATATCAATTATTAATGGCATAGATATTCAACTTATGGATTTCATCCGAACACTTAGATCTCACCCCATCATACCCCATCATATGTGGTCATTGCCCTTTATAATGATTTTAGCGTAAAGTTCACAAAATATAATTATGTTTTGAATTAATAAATAAAACTATGTAAGCGTAATAATTGAAATTTGGTTATGAATATTTGATAATGTTTATTTCATCTCTTTTTACCATTAATTGATATGTGTACTTAATTGAAACTTATTTCAACAATTTGACCTATCTTAAACATAATAAGAGACCTATTTTTATTACAAATCCATCTAGTATCACTTATAGAAATGGTTTTACTACTTAAAACACTATTACACATGCACATACTTTGAATTTGACCCAAAACATAGTACCTTTTAAAAAGGGACAGGAATGCCCAACATGATAAGAATGCCTAGCATTCTTGTCTTTGTGTACCTTTTCTTTTCTTCCCTCACAATAATTAAAGTTTCAAAATTGAAAGCATTCTTGGGGCTATCGTAAATATTTACAAATTATCCAATGGGTCTTTTTCCCACTTTAACCAGTATAAAATCACATTCAATTATTTCATTTCAATAATCTTGGAAAGCCTATAATTTATAGTACAAGAACTTATTTATACAAGTGCATATTTGAAAAAAAAATTCATACTATTCCCAAATCAATTTCTAATCACTTGAAGCAGTCATGAACAATGCATGATTTGAATTTACATAGTCTTAGTCAAGCATGAGCAAGTATTCTAGCCAATTATATAGGAATTGATATAGATAAAAGAGCACAATTACAAAGAGCACTTAGGTGGGTGAACCACATGGAATTTTGATCCCTCTTCAAAGTAGTGGTATGTAGGTAGCGCTTAGCATAATAGGATGTTGAGGTCTATCAATACTCCAACCTTTAAACTTTTTTTACTCCATATATTTTTATATCATTGTGACACAAAGTTAAGGTTTGAAACTTCAAGAAGACATATGTCAGTATCTCATGTATCACAAAAGATAAATTATTTTAAATAGACCTTTTACATCATCACACAAGATTGTGCCCTTATTTTGGTATTATGTAAAATGAAAAACATGCCAATGTAGGGCATTATCACCCATCACTAATGACCTTGTTGCGCATATCTATTTTCACAACATGATCATATTATTAGAAGATTTTGGGTTTTCATGTATGTCACTATTTTTACATTTTCTAGTTAACACAGTTAATCAAATTCATCAAAAAGATAAGTTATTCTCTCTTTGTCATAGTTTATCCTTGTTTGTTTCTATTTTTAATTGTCAACTTCAATGTAAATTTACTATGTTTTTATAATTATATTGGTGACACACTTATTTATTCACTTCAATTTATCTAATTAGGGTTAAAATTTATATATTAATTCCATTTCAATTAAAACATTTGGTAAACTTATGTATTGATTAAACCTTGAAAAACCCTAAGTTTTTCTCAAGGTTCAAAACTTCTAGGGTTTCAAAAAATCATCTTAGGCTTATAAAAACTTGTCCTAGCTTTTAAAAAAATATATAATCATTTATATACATCTCATTTTGACTTTATTGTAATATATTTTTCATGTCTTTTTATAGATCTCCTTCATAACTAAGATAAGATAACCATCCAAAAAATTACACAATCTTCATTAATGTAATTTTTTTCCAAGTCAAACATAACATAGGAGCAAGAGTAGTTATATATTCAAAATATTATAAATACTTGTTTTAACCTTTTAGGTTTTAGCTTATGTAAATCCTATGTTTGTTTAAATGGATGAGTAGTTTAAATTAGGGAAATAATATGCATAAAATAACCACTAATTTGTTACATATTTTGACAAACATTAAATTTCTAAAAATAATAATAAATTTTTTAAAATAAACTTATATAGAAAAAACTAATACAAATGATCTAAGTGTTGAAAATTGAGAAAGGAACATGTCTGAATGTCATCAAATAGAACCCTATATCATAACCCATGCTAGATAGTAGCACCACATTTGGATAGAGGTGCTATGTGTCTCTAGTGTCATGATAATGACAATAATGTTCTTTATGTAGGACTATTCTGAACTTCTGGGTGCCCCTATGTCTATGTTTTTGGATTCTATTCCTACATGCATAAAGTATGAAACTTTGTATTGTGTCTATAATAGTTGATCTATGATGCAAACCTTAATCCTCCTTCCATGTAAGGCATGATCTTAAAAGTGTGTTCATTAGAAGGATATAATGGACATCCTCCACACCCCACTATGAAGAGAGTTTTATACATAACAATAGTTTGATGAGGTATCAAACTAGATGTAGTTCTCCCCACTTAAGTGCTAGTAGAAGTGCACGTGATGATAGTATGGTAGTGGCCTTAAATGCCTCGAGTGTGTTTAAGATTGGAAATCTATAAAATCTAGGCTCAGGGATGTTGTAGATTGTAATATGTAGAAGTAAGGAAAAATATATATTAATAACCTTAATTTTTGTCAACTTGTTTTGTGTCTGAATAGGTATTTTCCACCTAATTTCCATTTAGTGGATATAGGTATAAAATTCATGCATAGTGTTTTTTTTCTTGTGTGGATAAAAAAAAATATGTTTAGGGTGACCTTAGGAGGGATTTACCTTTGAAAATATATGCATTCAAGAAATATAGGGTAAAAGACATAGGCACCATTTTGAGGACACTAGTGCCATGTAGCTCTAGTGTCCTTAACATGGTGCTAATGTCTAACTAGTAGAATGTTTAGCACAAAAGGGTTAGGATCAAGAAATGAGGATCTAAAAATATTTTAAAGCTAACTAAGGATTCTTATGGACTCCATAAAGGCTAAAAAAGTCTGATAATATGCTATAGGATAGGTCTAAGTCTAAGCTATGAATATGTATTCTCAAGTAGCACTCTTAACACTCAAATGCCACTTTTAGGTGATTAAATTCACCACCAGCCCCCCCCCCCCACCTTATCATAGAAGTGCATAAAAGTGAAATGAGAAATAC
Source organism: Torreya grandis (assembly GCA_037957365.1). Lineage (NCBI taxonomy): Eukaryota > Viridiplantae > Streptophyta > Pinopsida > Cupressales > Taxaceae > Torreya > Torreya grandis. The sequence continues at coordinate 267,087 of JARHVA010006400.1, forward strand.
AAAGGAAAAATAAGCGTACAAAGACATACCTAGAAACTGAAGCCCATGAATTTGAGTATGTGAATTTGGGTTTATGTATGTGAAGTAGGATCCAATCCATGACCTCAAAATGAAATGTGCAAAAATTAGTCCTTACTTAAGAGATATCAAAATCACAATACTACGATGAGTAAAGAAGTAACTAAGTAAAAATGAATAAAGAGATGGGAAAGAGGAAAGGAATGAATATAGCTTTTTAGGTACGAGAACTAGTGCCTAAACCTACTGAAAACCTTTGTGCTAGTGTATATAGTGATCAATCATTGAATAAATTAGACTGAATTGATAGTTTTTCTCAAACTTCATGTATGGGTGGCTCAATAACTTAATTTGATTTTAACTCCATCATTACCCACCCCTACTTAGTGGATCATGACCTATGAATAGTTTGGATTGGACTGATAGTCTGTCCAACCCTCTCATGTGGGTGGATCAACAACTCAAGTATGATATGACTCCATCATTGCCCAAATTACTATAAATGTCTAAATAAATGTAACTAATTATTTATGTCATCTCTATGGCCATTCAAGTATATTAAAAGGCTCTAGGCAACATGAGAATGCCAACCATTATAAATTGAGTAAGAAATGAAACTAGTGATAACATGGAATATGCTATCAAATGTATACAACATAGAAAATGGTATGGAATTTTCCATTCCATCTGATTAATCGGTGTGTAACTGAGCTTATGTAAATAATGTGCCATGCACACGCCCCCACTTTGATATGAGTATATTGATTCTGGACTGAATTGTAATAATTTTATCTAAGTATCTAAACTGAATATGAAGATGATCATGTTACACATGATGTTCTCAATCTAAGCAAATTATATTAATTTAAAGTGAGCTAATGTTAATATGAGTAAAAACTAAGCATAATTATCAAACCTATAACTAGATTGGTGCAAACTTGTATTATACCTAGTGTACTATTTTTGCAAACTAATTGTCCAAAAATTAAGGCTATTAGACAGTAGTAGCATATTTTGGACATTAGTGCGATATAGTGCTAGTGTCCCTATTTGGGTGCTAATTTCTTTCTTGTCTAAATTATGTGTCACTTTACTACTTTATGCATCACTACTTTCCCCTATGTTTATCTGTATCTGAATTTTTAAAAATGAGTTTATGTGTTGATAATGTTCAGTCAATGAAATATAAGAGCCTAATATCTAGGACAAACCCTTGTGAATTCCCCTATTTTGAGGATAGTGGTTGAACCTATGTAATATTGTCCTCAAAAGAAAAATCTCTACAAAATATATGTTTATTAGAGCATATATGATAACTACATGATAATCTAGTACAATGTGCATACAAAACATTAGAATGTAAGAGAATTTAAGCATTAGCATGTAATTTAAGATGTATGTCATGTATAACATTCACAAGGGTTTCAAGATATATATATATATATATATATATATATATATATGTATGTATGTATGTATATATGTATGTATATATGTATGTATGTATATATGTATGTATATATGTATGTATGTATATATATATGTATATATGTATATATATATGTATGTATGTATATATGTATGTATATATGTATGTATGTATATATGTATGTATATATGTATGTATGTATATATATATGTATATATGTATATATGTATATATATATGTATATATATATGTATATATATATATGTATATATATATATGTATATATGTATATATATATATACACATATATATATATATATATATACATATATATATATATATATATATACATATACACATATATACATATATATACATATATATATATACATATATAAATATATACATATATATACATATACATATATATACATATATATATATATATACATATATACATCTATATATACATATATACACACACACACACATAGATATATATATATATATATATATATATAAAACAATAAATTTGAATATAATTGAGTAGCTACCTAGGGGAATAGGGCATGATGTCCATCATGCCACCTAGATAGGAAGGGTAGATGCATGAGGTCCCTCATGGCATCTAAAATTGGTGTGTGTAATAAGAAAATAAAAGTGACATGGTCATGATGCATACAAGAAATCATACATACAAAACACATGAGGCATGCAACATACGCCAAGGAGATATAATACAAGGTATATGGGCACATATCATTAAATTTGGGAAAATAATACACATAATGAAATGTTCAAATCTCAACATATGCAAAAAACAAGAAATTTGGCTTAGAGCCACATAAGAGGACATATTTAAATGTCTATATACATAATTATGAAAACACACACATAGACATGGATAAATGTCCAAAGCATACATAATATAAATAAAAGTGGCATAGAGCCAAAGAACAATGAAATATTCAAATGACCTTGAATATAAGAAGCATAGAAATACAATCAAGTCTAAACTATGAAAGATAGAAATGAAATCATGCATAAATGTAGAAAAAATATATGTAAAATCTAGGATGTACATATTTTGAGTCTAAAATAGTCGTAGTCGGCAAATAAAAGAGAGTAATAGTAAAAATGATCAATATCTAGATATAACAATGCTAAAATTAGAATGTAGAGTATAGAAGGATAGAACCTGGTGATCGAAACTATGATCAAAACTATGAATAATGTGTCCCCAAGTGGGAGAATGTGTGAGATGAATATCCATGGATCAGTGTATATGCCCCCGGTGGGTAGATAATAGAAATTTTGGATCTATTTAGTAAAACCTGAGTCTTGCAAGCAATCTACGAGCACTCGACAAGAATAAATGAAGCATGTAGTATGATAAAATTGACTATACTAAGATAACTAGCATATGTAGTGTCTAGAAAATATAAGAAGTTTAAACATAATAATGCATATAATATCTAAATTTGTGTTTTTAGAGTTATTATTTAAGTGTTTTTGCATTTTTTTGAAATAAGCTATGTACAAGCAATATGTAAATTAACTATGTACAAAAATTAAAAGAGTAAGGGAAAGTATGTACAAGATAATATAAATGATACTAATTGATGAGTCTCATAGGAGACTCACTATCACTATGACTAATGTCAAATAAGGGAACTATGTTTGTGAATTTTATGTGAAAGGGAAACTATGATCCCATTATCTATTGTATTGATTAATATTTATATGTATATGTATCCACTTGTGTAGTGGTGCTAAAAATCTTTGGCATTGACTATGGTGTCTTTTGAACTATACGGGTCTTTGAAACCCATCTATTCAAAGAGTTTATAGGTGACACAAATGACCTATATTCAGAACCCTGATAGCCTCAATTACTTGATAATACTGATCTTGACCAAAAATAAGAGGAAGGCTCTCTATAATATGTGACATATCTATGACATATGAGTCTCTCTAATAATGGTATATGTGCAGGAGTATGTGTATGTGTCGATATTGTAGGAGTAAACCTTGCCTACACTAGTGGATCTATTGAACTCAGAGATGTATCAATAGGAGTTATACTCTAAGTTATAATTTATAATTATGTTATATCTACAAAAGGTGAAAAAAATATAATTGGTGAATTTGAAGTAACTGCTTATGGAATGGGTAGAGGATACTAATATGGAAGGCCCTCAAATTTGACCACCTAATTTACATGTATGTATTTCACGAATTTGTGCACTATGGGTGGGATGTATCTTAGCTAATATAACCATAGGCTACCTAATAACATATCAAACATGTCTTCATTAGGCACTATTAAGAACTGAGTGGCTATATGTGTTGGTCTAAACTATAATAAAAGAATAATCTCCCTAATGGAGCTCTGAACATGACCATTAAAACCACTAATAACTATGTTTGTGAGGAATATATCTTGTTATGAGTACCATAAATTCTATAATTTAAGTGTCATAGTGCACATACTAATGCTTGACCCATTATAAACCATAACACTCTAGATAGGATGATGATCTATGTATTCTCATATAAAGAGTGCATGTAAATTTGTATCATCAACAATAACCTCCTACTCTAAGAAGATGATGAATGGTCTAGGTTGAACTATGGTGTGGTACAATAGATTATATTTTGAAATGGTTGTGCCTCTTCTATAATAGTATATTATGAATCTGGTGGTGGATGTGTCTGATATGTTTAGTGAACACCTAATGTACTCCATACCTCACTTGTTGTGTGATTTAGAAATGGATCTGAGAATATATTTAATACCTTAGATTCTATTTTATATAATTTTGGTACCTCTGTGGGTGTGACCATATCAATAATGTTAGTCTCAATAAAATCTTGTATATTATGTTTATGGCTTATCCATCTATTTGTTGCATGTCCTGTTGCCCTTTGATACTTGTATAATGCATTGAAATTGCAATTATTTGAAAGAGGAGAAGTTGTATCAATCTTTGAAGGGAGAGATATGACATTACATTCCAATATCTAATATAGAAAATTTTCTAGTGACTTTGAAAGGTTGGTGAAGATTTGATGTTGAGGAGCAGATAAAACCAATCTAGGAGACGGATCTAAAGCTACATTAATTATGGCCTTTTATCACTCTTATTATTGATGTCCTTACCATATATGGATGTCTATTTTAACTCTTATTATTTGATTCTAATCCATTGTTATACTTTAGTTTTTCTAATGATAAAAGCTTGACTCTCTTTATTTTACTCTATGACAAAAATATGTGAATGTAGGAAACATCTTAAATAAGATTACTTCATGTAATGATGGTAAAAGACTCTCTTTGAATATGTCCTAAACCTCTTTTTATAACATGGGTATAATGAATTTAGATAATGTAGTCTTGTATTATAATAGATATTTTATGATAGGTTCTTTTGAGTTTTATTTTAGCTATTCAACTTGGGCATATGAGATCTCGTCACTGATGTTGATGGAGAAGTGTGTTAAAAACATGTCTTCCAAAGGATTGAATGCTTTGATAGATTAATATGATAATTTATAAAACCAATGTAGTGAATACTCCTTTAAACTATGTGGAAAAAAATTTGTGAGAATCCAATCACTAAACACATAGTCCAAACATGTTGTGTGAAGAGATTTGAGATGATGCTCTAGGTCACACTTTCCATCATATAATGTAAGCTTAAGTGCCACAAATTTTGATGGAAAGGGAATTAATATTATATGGTACACCAAAAGTAAATGCAAGATAATATTAGAATCCAAGGCATGTGAAGACATACTGGCTCCCTTCTCAATATGTAACACCTTAGAATGTAGAGTATAAACCTTATGCATAAGGGATTATACATTTGGAGTAGAAGAACTAGAAACAAGAGGCATAACTATATTTAACGGTTTTGAATTACAATTCTTGGTTGTTCTGGCTAATTTCGCCCCACTATAGGTGTAACAATGTTATTATCAAGGGGATTTGAAGATTGACCATTATTTAATTTTTGTATTTTTTACATACTACTAGTTATGAGGTCATATTTCATATCCTCATGTTCAGACACAAAATCTTACAATTCTTTCCTATCAGTCTCATCAAATTAGTTATTAAATTTTTCCATTATGGTTTGGGAAGTAGGAAAATAAGTTGTATAGATTTACCCTTTCAATAATCTTAATCTAAGTAAGATTTCAAAAAAACCATTTCAACAAATCTAAAATTTTGGAACTAAAATCAGAGCATAGACAAAAAAACCTTAAAAGCATTTAGGGTTAGGGTTTGAGTAATGTTTGAAGTAATTCAAGTTCACCACATATTATAACCTTTTAGGGTTTAACTTATGTAAAATTTTAAGTTTCATTAAATTGATAAGTAGTATAAATTAGGGAAATAATATGCATAAAAAAACCATTGGGTTGTTATAGATTTTGACTAGCTTTGACTTTCTAAAAATAGAAATAAATATATGAAAATAAAGAATTATCTAGAAAACATTTGATACATACAATCTAACTGATAGAAACTAAGATAAGAATAGTTCTAAGTGTCATTAAATAAAACCATATATCAGAACCCCTCTAGAACAAGAGTGACATATTTGGATAGAGGCAGCATGTGGCTCTAGTGTCTTAAGAGTGGTGTTAGTGTCCTCTATGTAGGACTATCCCAAACTATTGGGTGCACTTGTGTCTATGTTTATGGGTTTGCTTCATGAATGCACAAAGTATAGAAGTTTGTATTATGATTGTAATATCTAATTTATGATGCAAACCCTAATCCTCCTTGAAAGTAAGGTATGAGATGAAATTTTTGTTTTTTAGTAGGATAGGTTATACATCCTCAACACCCCACTATAAATAGAGTTTATTACATATAAACACTCTAAGGAGGGATCAACCTTGATGTAGTTCTCACCATGTAAGCATTAGTACAAGTGGAAGTGATGATAGTATGATAGTGGCCTTGAATACCTTAAGTATGATTGAGATTGGAAATTTATAAATATTAGGTTTGGGTTGTTGGAGATGGTAGTATATAGATGTAGGGAAAATTTGGGTTTAATAAGCTTGATTTTTCTCAACTCATTTCATTTTTGAATAGGTATTTTGCATTTAATTTCTATTTAGTGGATATAGGGATAAAATTCATGTACTTATAGTGGCATATTTCTTTTGTAGATAATAAAATATGCCTAGGATGACCTTAGGATGGTTTTACCTTTAAAAATATTTCATTCGATAAAGATAGGTTAAAAGACATAGGAGCCATTTTGGGGGTACTAACACCATGTGACGCTAGTGTCCTTAATGTGAAACTAATGTCCAACTGGTATAATGATGTCCATGATGGGTCACAATCAGGTAACGAGGGTATAATACTATGTTTAAGCTAACTAGGGATGCATATGGCCCACACAAAGGTTATAAAAGTGTGATAATAGGCTCTAAGATAGGTCTAGGGATAATCTAGGAATATGTAGTCTTAAGTAGCATTCTTAACACTCAAATACCACTTTTAGGTGATTAAAATACTCTTCATAAATCTCATGATGGTAATATTTATTATCTCTCTAATAAGATCCATTTTGTCACTATCCCAAGAGGTAAATTAATAAAACCTATAATGTCAATTTAAGTTAACCAACATGTCCTTCCTCTATCCCATCCACCTCCCACATTTCCTATTGATGGTGGTTGTATTCATATTAAATCATAAGTACCTCATTTTCATGATTTTGAATCCCTTAACGATGAAATCATCATTATGAGAAGGTAAATATAAAAGTTACATAAGTAAAATTGGTATTTGGTTTCAAATATCACATCTTGAGAAAATAAAATCATATTCACAAGGAATCCAAAGTATGATGGTGTTAATATTGTGTTTTCAACTACATCTAATATTTTTGTACTTGAACAGACTTCATATCAATATTGAAATATAAAACATAATATGTCTACAACTAGTGATTCAAAAGGTGGAAAAAGGCCACTAAGAGTTCAAGTAAATTTTATAGAGAATTACTTCTAAACAAAGTGATCAAATTACCTTCTATATATCAGCTTATAATATCAAAACGTTATTGCTCATATCACATAATACATGGGCATCATATATTATTTTTTATTTTGAAAAAAAAACTCCAAAGCATCATTGATAGGGTGATACTATAATCGGTAAATCAATCAATAAATCCAATCAAAGCACATTTACTAAGGAAAACATATAAATTGAACAAGATGTAAAAATAAGAGTACCCAAATAATCACTTTCCAAAGAACAAGAATGCATGTTTGTAAAAGAAATCCCATAATTAACTCTCTAAATCATGATATTGCTACAAATTCAAATGATACAAATGACGTTGCTAAGTTTTTAAAAGAAAAATATGATAAAAACAATCATAACTAGAGTAATTACAAAAACAAAAACTATGTAAAGATACGCAACGAAGCCCTCCACATGCTAATTTAAAAAGCATTTACAATCAATTATTAAAATCAATAACTTCTCACTATAACCACTCACATACATGGCAAAAAACTTAAAGATGGTAAGGTTACAAATTATATAAAAATAAATTTGTGTTGTAGATTACTTATTATATCTATTATATATAAGATGCAATACATATCAAACTAAGACATGTATAACATATTTGGGATCAATAAGGTTGAGTCTTGATTGATTTAAAAATATGCTATCTAAGTTTTAGTGTTATCTATCATCCAAATGTATACAATGTCATGCTTGGTAGATCATGGTTACGACTAATGGAAGAAATTATTGATACATATAAAGGTTGCATTTACTTTAATAAAAAAGGATAAGGTCAATACTACACCTTGAACTCAATAACTTGGGGCATAAATTAATTCGTTTCATAGTGATCAAGAAAAAATACTTAATGGTGCTCTAGATCATAATGAAATGCAAGATCTTTCCAATCATGAACATATACAAAAAAATAACAAGAATCTGACATATAAGGTGAAATTGTATTTTCATAAATAGATACAAAAAATGATCAAAATGACATACCCCAAATTTAATTACAACTTAGGAAGTTAATATTTTCCTATTATAATTATGATCATGGAAAATATAATTGGAATGATACAACTAACATGTAGGATGAATATGGAAACCTAGCTAAAGGTTATGGAACACATGATACAAGGCCTTCAAAGAGGCATCAGGTTGATGGCATCCTTGTATTTTAGTAACAAAATATGATTTTACATGGTTTTTTTACCATTGCATCTTATTAATTCATTTTCTAGCATAGGTGATCATATGATCCCTTCTTCTACAACCTTTTATTTTATTCAAATTTTGGCCTTCCAGCGCTCCTATTTTCAACTTTAATAATTTTTTAATCTCAAAATAAGAATAAATATTTCTCAAATAATGCATGTTCCACTTTATTTTTATAGTCTGCACAAACACAAACTTATTTTTTATCCTATATAGAATCTCCAGACTTGAATAGAACCCAAAATTGTTATCCTAATTTGGTGAACTTGTCCTTTAATTTTTTTGGCCCATAAATTACATTTTCACAACATCGAGCCTTGATACTTCCAATTTCTAGTTTTCTTAATTATTTTTAGTATGAAAAAAAATGTTGCTCATGAAAAATGTCCTCTTTTTCAAGACATATTTATCACACATGACATCATTCAATAATTTTACATTTGATGAAATGAGATGTATATTCAACATCCTAAATACTCTTTTTGTTCCTACATTATTCCTAATATTACAATGTCAGAAGTTTTCTCATGTTTCACATTATCAATCTCTCCAAGTAAATTTATTTCATAGATATATGTTTAGAGCTATTTGTATCTCTTTCATCTTATTGTATGTTTGAAACTTTAAATTTATTTTAATTTTAACCTTGTTGTTTTATAAAAATGTCAAAATATAAAAAATGTTTAAAATATTCAAACATACAAAATCATGATCTAAATTTCCAATATAGTTTAGATATTTACAATATGTTATTTGTCTTATGATTAGTATATATCATATTTATTTTATATCACACATAAATTTCACATGTATATATTAAGTGTTTAATAGCACATACAAGTCTTTCTAAAAATTAAAAAGTTGGACTCTTATTTACCCATTCGGCTTTACGAGTTGTTCGAATATTATTTGTAGGTGAAAATATATAGGTTTTTTCATTGCATAACCATCTACTATATATAAAAAAATAATTAAAAAATATATTGCTACGTTTATATCTAACATAGCGTATATGAACATGTTATTTTTTATGATATGATCACATGAAATTTGCATAAGTTAATACTATTTTTGATAATTATATGTTGCATTGATGTTTTTTACATATACATAGGATATTAAAACTTTTATTATCTATTATATTGCCCATTGACCCTTCTGTGATACTCTTTACTTGATGCATGTCTAGACAATCTTGTGTGTTATGTGTACATGTTAACATGTCCTTGTTTTTAACTTGGCATTGTGTGTGGTGTGTGATATTTTAACGTGTCCTTGATTTCACCCTTGGCCTTATGTATGTGAAAAAATTGAACATGTCCCTTATTTGAGACATTCATCATGACTATTCATGTTGTTCAGGACATTTCAACATGTCCTTATAATTGGACCTAGGCATATCTACATCAAATTTATATCATTTATGTTTGTTGTGTGTGTGATTTATGATCTTGATTAGTTTTTTAAGTTCCATTATCCATATTATACAATTATAACATATTAATTATATGATCTTAGATAATAAATTATATATTTCTTGCATTTTACATTCTTTAAAAAATTCAAACCTAACTATGCTAAGACATTTTGATATGGTATAATTTTCAATGATAACATATTACTATGCATGTTTCAAGTCTTCTTTTCCTTTCAGATGAGTGAAGTTTAAGCAGAAAATTCCTTTACCTCCAAAGGAGGGACTTCAGTTGGTTAATCATCCATGAGATAATACATTTGTAAATATAAAGTTTAGTTATTGACAAATATTATGGGTGTATGTACCATTACATATGCACTCCTATTTTAGTTTCAAGAAAAACATTCACACAGTCTAAAAGTATTAAAAAAATTATAATGAATATTCACATAAAATTTCAAATTCTACAATTATAGTGGGGGCATAATAATGCGTTTTTTTACACATTACTTATTTTGTGGACGTGGTAGGATCATGGGTGTATTCCATTTTATTATGATCATGTTCTCATATAACATGATATATCAATACATAATAGGATGTTGAAACTAAATCTACAATGCATATGCAGTGGTTAATTAAATGTATTTATAGAGTGGATGACTTGGAGTCATTAAGTAGTGCATAATTATGTGTTTTAATCCATTACTATTAAAACCCGTTTACATATTTTGGTTACAAATATGGATAGGCCCAGTCATGTTTCAACATTGTTTGATGAGAAATAGTTTGAATTTAAAATAGAAAAAGAAAATTTGGGTCTTATGACCCCCAATTTTCTCGAATGGCTTGGCTATGGAACCATTTTCTCCTAATGCTTTATGGGATAAACCAATTGTTCAATGGTTAAAGGAAGCATCATCACCAATAAAAATCATAATAATTATCATGGTTGTCACATTTATAAGTGTATTCAATCCATACTCTCTTTTGAATTTTAAAATTACTCAAATGATATAAATTTTCAATTTAACAAAGTTAATTTAAAATTATGAATTTTCAAAGTTTAAGAAAATTTATAATTTTCAATTTCAAATTTTAGTTTTCAAATAAACAAAATAACTAATTCATTATCTTTTTATGTTTTTACAAACTATACAATGCCTTGCATGATTGAATTATGCAACTTAACAACAAAGTGTATCTTACATAGTAAGTTATGACTTTCCTTTCATCTACTATTAAATTTCATACTAACAGGCAAGGGGGTGAAAATTTAGTAACTTGAATTTCGTCATGAATACTTGATCATGCCTATTTTATGTATTTTTACCATAAATTTACATGTTTATTTGATTAAAAATAATATCATAAATTTTATCCTAACCATAACAAGATACCTATTTCTATTAGAAGTCCATCTCCTGTCACATGCATAAATGGTACTACTATTTAGAAGACCTTTATGCATTTATATGCTTTGACTCACACATAAAAATTAGTAACTTTCCTAAAGGGATAATAATGATCGATAGGATAGGATTTTTTCCCTATCTATATTTTACATCCTTACCTCACAATAGTTAAAATTTTAGAAAGCAATACATTCTTAGGGTTTCCTTAGTATCTCTCCAATATGTCTTTTTCTTTCTTTAACCATTATAAAATCACATTAAATTGTTTCATTTCAATAATATTGGAAATCTTATCAATTCTACTAAAAAATCTTATTTACACAAGTGCACATTGAGAAAAGTTCCCTATTCTTCCCAAATGAATTTCTAAGCACTTCAAGTAGTCATGAGCCAAGTTTGAATTTAATTTTATGCATCCATTGCCAAGTATGATCAAGTATTCAATAAAATTATATATGCATTCATATAGTCAAATGATAATTATTAAACAAATAAATTATATAGGAGAACTACATGGAGGTTTGATCCCACTTCATAGAAGTGGTATGTATGTAACATCCAACACAATCAAGTGTTGATGTCTATCACAACTCCAATGACTAACCCCTTTTTACTCCATCACATTCATTTATATCATTGCGGAAAAATCACATGATTGTTACTTTAAGAAGACATACATTAGTGTCTTGTGAATCAAAGAATAAAATTATTACAAACATTCATATTATACATAGTCACACAAAAAATTTCCCTAGTTTTCAACATTATTTCAAAGGACAAAAACATTAGCTTGGGATAATAGAGCCAATCACTATTGACCTCGTTGGGCATACCTATTAGCATAGATTCTGAGGGTAATATTTTGGGATTATTATTGGTTTTCATGTTTTTTATTATTTATAATTTTTTCTAATTAACAGAGTGAAATAAACATATCAAAAAGATAACTTCGTCTCTCTTTTTCATAGTTTAATCTTGTTCATTTTTGTTTTGATTTATTGAATTTAGTCACTTCACTTTAGTTTCTTGTTTTAAACTATATCTCAATCACCCTGATTTATTCAATTCAATTTATCAAATTAGGTTTGATATTTATATTTAAATTCAAATTTAGATAAAATAATGTGTATTATATTTTCTTTTATTAATAAATGGTTTTAAGTAATGTAACACATCTATCCATAAATAATTATACATAATGTATAATAATTAATATTGTACAATGTAAAAATACAAATAAATGGGGTTTTAAAATTATATATACTATTTTAATAATTTCAATATATTTGTTAGGAAAATAGTACAAATCAATTTCATCTAGTGATATGAACAAAACTTGTAAAAAATAAAGTGAATGGAGAATGATTTCTAGTTCCCTCTCTCATAAAATTCATTACACTCTTTTAGAAATGTTAATGCATGGTTCTTGATACATTTTTACAAGTGAAATTTGATTTAATGATTATGTTTTTCCACTTCAATAATATGAAAACCACACTCAAATTTCCATATTGCATATATATTTGTTAAACTAAAATGATTCTCTAAATCCTTCATAGATCATCATAGACCAAAAAAGCTGGAGATATATTTAGGGCCCTATGTTATCCCTCAATTACTATCAAGGTCATAGGCATGGAAAATGTTTAGAAATCATCACTCAATACATGTCAACAATCAATAGGTGAATACAAATCATAGTCTTATATAATTTTTTCTCCAGAATGAATGGATGGAAAATATATAAATGGTTCAGGTTTTCTTGAATTAGGCCTTTAATATTTTTTTATACCACTATCACACCTAGAGAATTATGTTTCACCTACTTATATTATTTAAACCCTAAAAATTTAAAACCTAAAATAATATATATTGTACAATATGTGGCAATAATACACAAGTGTGGAAGTTATAATAAAATATGGTTAAATAATTACAATTTAATAATAATGGAAATGAACTATGTGATTTAGATGCCTAGAATTTTTAGTTATATTTAGGTTTAGGATTATAAATAGGTAATTAAAAGTGCTAAAATGTGGGCCAAGAGCTAATTTGATCATGAAATTGAGTATCTATATCTATTGTAAAAGTCCATAAAGACTAGGATGCATATGTTAGACAAAAAAACATCTAATGTTTCAAGTTTCATCTTGTTTGGATTTTCCTAGTTATTTTAATATAGGTAGTTGTGCTTTATTATAAAAAATATTATTGTAATATATCAAATGCTCATTATGCACAAAATTCCATAAAACATGTTTATTCTAGTTCAAATCCCTTTATACACTTTTGAAACTAGGTTAACCTATGAAAATAAGAAATATTTATGGGTTGATCTAATCAAAACCACTCCCTAATTAATGGTTGAGTGTTAAATTTATATCCAATAATCTGAGTACAAAAATCATAATACATGTAGTTATTCCTTTTTAGTATATGTGTGCAATCATGATCCACTAATATGAATGCATCATGTGATATAGAATTCAACAATTGAAAATGGAAAATGTTACATGGATTAGGTACATCATACTTTTATAAGGCCTATTCCTTATGGTTTAAGGTAGTATCTCTCAATATTTAAGTGATATAATAGGATTTATTAGTGTTTTCTTGATGAATTCTAGATAGGGAATAAGATTAAGGTTGACTTCTTTAAATAGATAACCTTTTGGTTTATTTTTGACACCACTACCATACAAAAAGTATGGGTCAACCATAAAAATATTTTTAATTTAAAAATGGACTATTGTTTTCCACACTAAAAAGCTCATAATATTAGATGTATAAAAAAATATGGAGGTGTTTGATTATGGCTAGAGGTGTCTGGAAAATGGGAATACTCATTTGATGATGTTTTCACAGTATCAATATGATACTAATTATATTATACATAGGCTAGGAAATTCATATAGGTGACTAATATAAAATTTAGGCAAGGTGAAGGTAGGTAAATACTTATATTTCTAAGTTTATAATACCATATTTTAGAATCTAAAAATGGAATTTATTTTATTTTATTATTAAAAGTAAATCAATGGTATATTATAAGGATAATTAGATGTATGTTAGTATGTAAACACAATTTTTCTATAGGAGAAGGCTCAAAGTATACAAATTGTTCCATAAAAACATGCAATAGTCAATGCCCATATGTGCAATGGAATTAAAAATGAGTTAGATAAATGATTTTTTTAATTGAAGAGTGAGGAGGGAGTACACATATAAGTTTTTGAACTTTTTTTAACTATAAAATATTAGGATATGTTCTTCCTTTTGAAGCATTGGATATTTTTGGATGATCATGCCCAAATGGAGAATATTTTGAGATGATTATGTCCTAAGAAAAGTTATAGTTTTAAAAGTGTGGAATGGGAAGATAAAAATTTTACAAATTGAGGGTTCATTCATTAGACCAACTTAGGTCAAAAATTCACCCATATACCCTCTCCTAAAATGAGTCCTATAGGGTTTCCCTAAAGTATGTTATTTTTGGGTTAAAACATATTAAGTGGCATAGTTGGTCTTTATAGAACTATACCAATTCAAGATGCATGATGGTTTGGAATATTAAACTTAGTTTTAATATTGTTCTATTATTTTAATGGATTTAAAGGGAATGTGTGTGCCATTTTATTGTTGATGTGGGTTTTCAATGTGTTTCAGGAAACAAAACAAACTTGAATTTTTAGATTTTCCAAAAAGAAAATTCAATGTTGATGGGGTTTTTAATAAAATAAAATGTAGATAAGTTTAATATTAATTCATTAATTATATTCATGACATTTAATAATGATTTAAATATAAAACTAAGATATATCTATTGATAGTGACATGAAAACAAATTACCTTACTAAGATCGAACCCTTACTAACAAATTTGAAAAAAGGTAAAAGAGAAGGTGAAAAGAGAGAAAAAGCCTTTTGTCATGTAGCCATAATCATATCTATTTGAATAAATGCACACATGAAATAATCCTTGTCTAGAAGGAATTTACACAACCATAAATAAGAATCAATTCCAGAGTCTAGGGACCACACCATGAAGAGGAATCCTATCACCATCTTATTAAATGCACTCACAATGAAAATAAATCTCCATAGCTTGTATTTATTAAAAAATATCTTATTCAATCATAAATGAAGGTTAAATTTATTAGTTAGTTATCATTTTTAAAATATAACACCATGGGAATAAGAGGGGGAGATAAATTATACAAAAAAGATTGATTAATTCAAAATGTTCTCCAATGGAGGAAACATGAACCAACCCTCGGAATGGATCTCATCTAGAAATATTTAACATTATTAACAAATGGAGGGAAATAATTTTATCTCAAAAATTATAATTGAATTTTTAATTTCACTTTCCCTCCAAACTTTACACCCCTTTTCTCATTGTTTACCTATAAAAATATAAAACACAATTTATAATTATGTAAATAAAATCTCACTAGCAAGATGCATCGTGAAAACATGAACAATGTTTATTTTGCACATCTCTAAAAATTGAATGGAAAAAATGACTAGGTTGGAATGACCTTTCTATCACCAAAAAATATTTTTAAAACTAAAAACTAGGTCCTAGATATGGTCAAAAAATGAAAGAAGGGTAAAAATGGCCTCGCACACCTAAATAGGCTTTTAAGAGGCACATAATTTTTGAAAAATTGCACTTTTTAAAAGTTATAAATTTAGTTCTAATCAAGATTTAAACTCATAATTATCAAATCGGTTCATGCTTGTAATGGGTTTAATACCTAATATGAGGGATAAAATCCTAATTAGATGTATGCTTAAATATTTTAATTGAGTGGGGGTCTCCAACACCCAATTGATGTTGTGACCCATGACTTACATTATTTGGAATATCCTACATACTTCATGTTATGATTAGGGATTAATTATTACATAGGCAAGTGAGGACTCGATGGGATATCCATAGATCTAATTGGATCTCTGCGCCTAACTATAACGAGGTGAGGTTTATATCCCCAAAAGGACCTAGTTAGTATTTCTAAGACCACACATTATCAATTAAGACCTAATAGTGAAAAAAACCCTAGTTAACATTAAAATAAATGACCCTCCCTTAGATGTAATTATAATTTAATGTCTGATTAGGTATAAAATAATTAACAGTATTAAGACAATACCAAATGAAAAACTTAATTTCAACTAAGGAATGCAAATTTAGAACCTTAAGACCTAATCAAGGTTTGGATACTTCATTAGGTATACAAGATGATAATTATTATATGGAGATACTGCTGAACTAACTAGGGTTCTAGGAAAGATTTTTAGATATTTTAAATGTGTCAAAAAACTCAGTTTCAGACCAAATGTTTTATATAGAACTTTCTCTCACAAGATTGGTCATATAAAATGACATACATTTTAGGGATCATAAAAGAATGCAAACCCAAATAAGTCCCTAGAATGGATTAACAGAGGTAAGCAAGATATGTTTATAAAATGAAATGGGAGGTCATGACTTCACTTTCATGCTAAAAGTCTTATATCATGATTTATAACACAAACATGGTCTATCCAATAAAGGTAGTTTGAGGACCCAGACTGGCATGTCAACCAAGATGTACAAAAATTGCAATTTGAGAGTGTTGAGACCAACTACCTATTATTTTAAGTAGAATTAGATTAAGATGGAAAAAAAAGAGGTTCCTTTATTATTGAGGAATTAGGGTGTGTTTCCCAAGTAAATAAAATGGTGACTCTGATGGAAAGTACTCTTGAGTACTTTAAAATAAAAGAGATGTGTGTAAAAACAAATAATATATTATCGAGACAATGTTTGGAACATGAAATAATTTTATAGAGGAAAATAAGGGAATGAATATATGACCTAATTTAATATTCTCATTGACCTAGTGTGTATATGAGTTAATTACCACTTCATGGATCTTGTAAGGATTATCTACTATGGCTCTTACCATTAAGCTAGTGAATCTTACCTTAAGAATGCTTACTTGGAAATTAATATACTTCAATCCAAGTGTCCATAAACTTGATGAATATGTATCTTTTCCAACTCATGGCATTTATCTACTACATTTTAGGCATCCATATCCCTGGTAGAGGTTTCCTAAATCACTCAAAAATTGAATGCTTTTGGAATTTGTTTTTCTCTTTTTGCTTTATTTATTTATTCTTAGTGTCCCAATTACTATTAGGGGACCACTATGGAAAATTAAATGAAAATATTTATATTTATCACCCTATATCTTAACTATAACAATTTTATCTAAGGAAACCCAAAAATGATTGAAAATATTTTTTTCAGTGTGTGGTTTTGAAAAAAAAATAGAGGGTTAATAGTTTACCCAAACTCATGCAAACATGAACAAATTTATAGTGCATATGATAGCCTAATATTTAAAAATTGGTTCAAAACTAGAATTTGAATTCATAAAATACTAAGAGTACTTATGCACTAGAATGACACTCATGATAATTATGTACAAACCATGTTTCCTCACTCTTTTACTAACAAAGAATCCATAAGGCAAAATAGATAAGTCAGACCAAAAAAAGACAAACACGAGAATGTACCAATGATGAAAATCAAGAAAACAATTAAACTAAAAAAGGAAATTATGAAAGTAAAGAGAATATATTGAAAGGAGCTTAATAGAATAACCTTTTATTATAGGCAAAAGTTTGGGGAACCTCCCATGGATAGGCCATATGACATCCTCAATATTTAGACACATAAGATTAAACATATTCACATTCATGATTAAGATAAGGTTGGTAAGGATCCTACCAAAAATACATTTGAATTTATGGTTATGTTTAATTTTTTGTTCATACACAGTATCCTAAAGATTCTTATTTATTATGTTCTCATGCAAATTAAGAAAATTATCCATACTATATTCAACAATGTGATTACATTTAATTTTAAATAATCACTTAGGATAGGGTTTTATAAATAACATTACCCAAATAGTGAATTGAGGTGATGGATAGGGGTGGGCATCAATAAATACTAGAGAGATTGAAGTATTCAATCTCACTGATATATGTTTTTCATAGTAAAATATAAGTGGATCAATTGTTGGTTGATCTCCTTTAGCTATTAATGTTATGGCCACATCATTATTATTATTTGAATCATCTACAAGGCACATGTCCTATTCTTCTCATTATAATAACATTATAGTGTTATCATTGGTGGTTAAAAATGTAGAGTTATAATCTATCAAGATATTTTAATCTCTGACACCCACCACTCTCATTTAGTCATTTTGGTCTTCATTATATTGATTATTCATCTATGATTTGTTTGCCTCTATTATTGAGAAAAACATTAGATTATTGTAATCTTACTTAAAATGTTGATCTAAATCATTTAAACTTTCAAAAACATAATCATAAATCTCATCTTCATCATCTTTCCACTTATCATCTACAATGTAAAAATGTTTCTCTTTAGTGGTGAGAACCCTCGTGATGCGTCATTCAATTCTATGCCAACTAGATCAAAAGTAAGGTTATCTTAGAGTAGGATATCTTCAATTTTATACTCTATTAGTTCTTCCTCTTTATAAGGAAAACCAATTTTAACAATTTTTTTATTCTATTTCATCCATCTTAAATGATGAGACAACACTAAAACTACTTTAACTAAGTTTTTGATCTTATTACATCAATACTCCAAACATAGGAAAAATAATGTATGATAGGTTTTTATAATATGAATTAAATGCACATTATTCATCTAAATTCTCCAATTATTCCACTTCTTCTATAGGTTTATTACATGGAACTTCATATTCTTATGTAGGAAGCTCTTTGTTACTCTAAATTTCATCAATGAACTCCCATGAGATAAATTTTAAACATTACTCATTATACTCATCATCTCATGACTCCCTTCGAATGTATCTTTCCTAATAAATGATACATTTTAATTCAACATGAATAATTCAACACATTTCTCATTTCCACATCTGTAGACCCAAAATTGTGAACTTGGGAACATAGTACTAGAGGTCAAATTGTGCATTATTTTTTGGGAGTCTCTTGCAACAAATGAAACTTCATTAGAGAAAACATAAAAATATGTTTGATAACTAAAATAAGGTAACTTAAATTGATGATCAAATGTTAAATTAGCATAATTACATGCTTAAATGTGCAATTAGGATTATAATTTGTTAGAAAGAGGTTTTTTTACTAAACTTTGGATGGAATGCTTGATTTTAAGGAAATAATTGGTCCATGTAATGAATTTTAAGTAATAAAATTGAAATATTTTGGGTGTAATTACGTAATTTTTCAAATAGATAAAATAGGTTAGCACCATAACCCTGAGGCACTGATTATTGTTCAATGATGAAAGCTTCTTGATAGGTCAATGCCAAAATTTTGAGAGTTGATGGATTCCTCTAGATAAGCATGAATTTTAAAGGATAAAATGTCTTAAGATAGATATCAATCATATTTTATTTAGTTTTCAAGAATGGCGATTTCAACCTCATGCTTTATTTATGAAATTAAACATTGAACATGCTCACTATTTCATTAGGCTCCATACAGGGTTTATAAATTTGATATTACATGGTATTAGGGTTAATGGTAATTTTTAAGTGGTTAAGAAAATAATTTTAAAATGCATATAATGAGGTTATATGCCCATACGACAAGTTGAGGTACCAATCATAACCAACCTTATCCAAAAACTAAGGAAATAAGTAGTAGGCAATGTCCTCAGGGTGGATTTGAGTTCATAAAATGAAATCCTTAAATGCTTAAATGTGTTACTATATATTTCCAACTACACCATATGTCTATTTTGGATATAATTTATAATTTTCTTAGGAAAATCATGAATTTACCATAGAATACTCACAAGGCATCCACCTTCACCAAGAAAGGAAAAAGCCATTGGTGATATATTTTATTCTTATTTTTTAATATAATATCTTGAATATAATTCTACACAATGACTATAACATCCAAAGATTAAAATTTTGTTAAAATTATTTTTTAGTCCCTCCTAGTAATAATCAATTAATGTGCATGTCAAGCATGCAACAAGGTGGGTAAATCATAAAGGATGGGACAAAAGACCCAAAAATGAATGATAGGTTAAAATATTCCCTTTCATGGCCCTATTTTCAAGAGAAGTTGATAACTCATTCAATGCACTAACAAAATAGGGATAATAACTCTTCTATCCTCTCCTAAAAGGATACCCATAGGATCTCCCCAAGGTATGTTATTTCTAGGTCATAGAATGTTAAGTGACCCAGTTAGTCTATGTGTAGCTATTCCAATTTAAAGGGCCTATAGGTTTAGAATATTAAATTTAGTTTTAACATTGTTCTAGTATTTGAATGGATTTATAATGAATACATGTGTCATTTTATTGTTCACATGAGTTTTTGGTGTGGCTTAGGAAATTAAAAAAACTTGCATTTTCAAGTTTTATCAAAAGATAAATAAGTATTTATGTGTTTTTATTAAAATAAAATGCATATGATTTAAATATTCATTTATTCATTCGATTCATAACTTTTGATAGTGCTTTAAAAATATTAAACTAGATCTATATATCTATATTAATATGAAAATAAACAGCATTAAAACCCTGCTCTAAACCTAGATAACATATTTTAAAAAAAGGAAAAAGATAAGGTGAGAAGAGATAATTTTTTTTTCTCATGTAGTCAAAATCAAATCTATTTGAACAAATGATCAAAAAAACTTATCATTGTCTAGACATCATCCATAAAACCATAAACAAGAATTAATGTCATAGTCTAAGGGTTACACAATGATGAGGAGTCCAATCACCACCATATTAAACACATGGAAAATGAAAATAAATATAAATAAATTTTATTAATAAAAACATCTTATAAAATTGAAAATAAAAGTTTCATTGTCATTTGATTATAATTTTCTAGAATTACACCATGAATAAATAAATATGATTGATTCCCAATGTGTTATAATGGATGTAAAATGAACCAACCCTTGAAATGGATGTCATTTGGTAATATATAACATTATTGGAAAATTGAGGGAAATAAGTTTCCCTCCAAACCCATATTTGACTTTTTCCTTTCACATTATCTCCAAAATCTACACCCCTTTTCTCATTTTCTACATTAAAAAAGCCATAATTGAGAATTTATTAATTAAAATATTAATATAAAAATGCATAAGCAAAACATTAACATCTTTTAATACACACAACATCATTAAAAAAAATATAAATGACCAAAATGTTTTGGTTAGAATGAGCTTTCCAAAGCCTCAAATGGTTCACAAAACTAACAAATTATTATGAATGGGGAAAACCCATATAAGGGTCAAAATCACCTATTAGACCTAATCAAGATTTTGAGAGTCACATACATTTTTCTAAAAATTTACTTATTTAAAATTATATGTTCAGTGATAATTAGGGTTTGAAATCCTAATTACAAAAATGATTTATGCTTATGATAGGTCAAAGACCTAAGTGGGGGATAAAATCATGACTAGGTCTATGATTTAACATTTTATTTAACTAAGGATCCTAAGGACCAAATAAATATTTTTACCCCTAATTTCCATTATATATAATATCCTACAAGCTTCACATTGTGTTCTAGACTTAATGCCAACATAGAGAAGCAAGGATCAATGGTGGGTCTTTAGACCTAGTTAGGTTTTTTATCCTGAATACAACTTGGCAAGGATTAAAACCTATAAAAAAAGTATCTAGCTTTTTAACCCCAAATAACACTACATTACCCATCCTAAAGACACAAATACCCAAGCAATAAATAAAGCCTACATATCACTAGAGTCATCCCTAAATAAACACAAAGTCCTACTTACAAAATAATATTTGATTGTCATTGTTGTTACCACACATTCACAATAAATACCTAAAAGTGGGAAAACATTCATTAGCATCATAAAATAAAAATGACACTCCCCTAGACCTAGGTGGGATTTGAAGGCTGATTAGGTTGATGAGGCTTAACAAAATTAAGATGACCAAATCAAAAAAATAACATGATTTTAACTGAGGAATTTAAATTTGTACCCTAAATAACTAATCATGTTTTTGAGGCCAAATTAGGTTCAAAAAATAAGAATTTTTTTATGGAGCTACAACTTACGTAACTAAGGTCATGTTACAGTTTTTTATGATATTTTCAATGTGTTAGCAGTGCATAAAAAATTGACTTTCAAACCACATGTTTTATTAAAAAAATTATTGAATGAGCTTCATCACCTCAATAGGATAAATTTAAAAGGCTGATTTGGAACATGGACCAAATTAACCCCATGGAGTGGCTTGAGAGATCAAATCGAGCTATATTTCCAAAGGTAATCTA
>JARHVA010006400.1:300000-372500 GCA_037957365.1 Torreya grandis
TAATTTCATGGTGATGTAGTTTGTTTATATGCATATATTATTATTGTAAATATTGGTTCGTCAGGCCTTAGTTGCTCATTTATTATCTAGGGTATGGTTCCCTAGTCAAAAAAGCTCCTTATTTTACCAATAATTAACAAAACAATTACACTTTAATTATTTATAAATGTGAAAAAATGCATTTCATTGATACATATAAATCTTTTAGGATATGATATAAATGTTGGGTGTGTGATTGTTTTTCTTTGTTCTATAGATTCAATTATAATAAATAAATCTGGTTTGGATTATCATAGTGATGATAATTCAATTTTATATGCACAACTTATCATTGTGAAGTAGCAGATCGTCATTTCAAAAAAAAACCTATCCAAATTTAGTCAAAGAGGATTACACCGTTACATGTGGAATCAATCTCAATAGAAAATATGTGTATCTTGGGCATCTCAAGGAACATCAAAATTGAGAAGATAAACTTGTGAAATAGTTATTAGGCATAAGGAATTTTCTTTATATCATTGATTATGTTTAATGTCTTAATAAAATAATTAACAACATAAAATATGTATTCAAAGTTATCAAGCACAACATTGTTAGAGAATTCAATGTCTAAGTGTTATTAATTATCCCATAGCTTATCTTGGTGATTAATTAAATAATAATAATAATAATAATATATTATTTATTTATACAAATTGGAAACCTCATGAAAATAAATAAATAATTTGTATTTGTTTAATATTTATTGATAATTTAAATGTCTATAAGGATGGTTGGTCTTGATGGTTACAACTGTCACATCCCTTCACATTTCACTATAAATAGGGATTTGCACTTATTGTGAAATATCATTATGGATTGATTATTTCATATTTACATGTGGTAATTTTTTGTGAAGATTATCTACGAAGAGAGAAGAGGAAGATGATTTGTATTGGGGTATTATTGTTTCTCAATATTGAATATCAACTATTGTGGTTTTTACCTCCATTAGAGGTTTTACCACCTGCATTTTGTCTCCTTGTTCTCTATTTTCTCTATTAATTAATTTCATATTTAGATAAATTGTGTGTGTGTGTGTGTGTGTGTGTGTGTGTGTGTGTGTGTGTGTGTGTGTGTGTGTGTGTGTGTGTGTGTGTGTGTGTGTTTTATATTGAAATTGGTGTAAAAATTGATCCAAAACCTACATGAAAAAAAGCTAACCCTATTTTGTATAGATAGTTACTTGGTAGTTTGATTTATCTAACCATTATTAAGCCAAATATTTCATATGTTGGTGTTGATTCTAGATGTATGTAGGATCAACATTTGGATCATTAAAAATTATCTAGACATATATTTTACTATATCAAACGAACTATTAATTTTGGATTATTTTATTCTTCCATTGATAATGATAAATTATATGTTTATTGTGATGGTGACCATGTTGGTTATATTATAT
Organism: Torreya grandis; assembly: GCA_037957365.1. Lineage (NCBI taxonomy): Eukaryota > Viridiplantae > Streptophyta > Pinopsida > Cupressales > Taxaceae > Torreya > Torreya grandis. Next base: position 301,445 of record JARHVA010006400.1, read on the forward strand.
ATTACAAATCTCCTTTTAAATATGTGTTCAATTTTGGTGCATGTATTATGAATTGAAGTAGTTAAAAATAATGTATTGTATCTATCTCTGCTACTAAACCATAGTACATATGTGTTATTGAAGCTGCTAAGGAGGTCATGTGGCTACGAAAGTTATTGGGAGAATTACATTTGGATGTTTCTCATAGTACCATCTTTCATTGTGATAAAAAATGTTGTATATCTTTGGGAAAAAATATAGTATAACACCAATGAACTAAACATATTGAAGTTCATATATATTTTATCTAAGAGAAAGGCCTCAATGGTGACATTTATAAATAAAGTTCAATCCTATAGATGAAAAAGTGGCATATATCCTCAAAAAGCCACTTGGTACTACTAAAATCTATCAATTTCATGAAATGTTAAGCCTCTCAAAATTTATATTTAGGATGAGTGTGGATGATAAGTCCACTTCATATTGGCCTCGCGTTCTTCTTTTCTATACTTCTGATTGTAAATCATTGTAAAATTTATGTAGAAGTTTTAATTTTGTACCCCAGTTACATTCAAATGGAGGTCCTTATGTTAAAAAACGCTCTAAATATTCTTAGTTGATTATTCATGAGAAACTATGAGATGTAGTCTCATGATCATATTAGCCTAAACTTACTTTTGAGTAGTTTATGGATTGTAATTAATTTTGTTTCAAAAAGTGATGTTTTGTATGATGAAGGTTTTTAAATCATTCAAATTATGTACATAGTATAGTTATTTTTTAAGGTGACTATGACCTTTAGTCTGCACATAGCATTAATTAGGAGTGTCAAAGCATTTAATGCCTGAGTGGGCTTAATTAATCCTTATTTTACATTGGTAATTAAATAAATAATAATATATTATTTATTAATACGAGATGAAAATATCATGAAAATAAATAATAAAATTGTATTTATTTAATACTTATCAGTGATTTAAATGTATTTTGGGATGCTTAAACCCATTGGTTACAATGATAACCTCCATTAACATCTCACTATAAATAGAGATTTTCCTCTTTGGAGTGTAGCATCTCCTTTTTGGAGATTGAAAGAGATTTGTAGGTAGTAATCCAAGCTTTGAGTTGTTAGAGGGATAAATCTTACAAACTTGGGAATATTTTGGCTATAATCTAGTGAAAATTGAATCAATTTCAGGGTTGTATTTGTTCATTTTACTTTTGGGAAAATAATAAAGTAGTAGACTTCCTTGATAATAATTATATTGATCAAACCATGGATGTGAGAATGGATAATGTAAGAACAAGTTGGGAAAATTGGAAGGGCTTGAACCAAATTGATTTATGAACTTTAATTTGATATCTTGTAATTTTTTTTAATAAAATTATAAATTTAAAAAAATTTCCCTTTGGTAGAAGGTGATATCCCTTTTGGTTTTATAAATCCTATGTTTTTATGGGCTTTATGATGGTTGGTTTTGGTGGTAGGTGCCTTATAAGCATTTTAAGTTGTGGATAAGAATTGAATTTTTCATTGTTTCCTCATTAGATTTCATTCATTCAAACTTATCACTCTTGACGGATCTTCGAGAAGAATGATAGCTATAGGTTTTTATTTCTTATGTGTTTGGTATCTAGTTTTGGGGACTTATTTCATTTGAACTATTGAGATGGATCATAAATTCTTAGAATCCATGGGTTATCTATTGATCTTTAGAAGAGATAAAAGTTGAGAGATACATTTTTTGGGTATGGTCTTTAGGAAACACCTTTTTAACATGTTTTAGATTCCCCTACTGGAGGTTATAAAATAATTAAAGCAAGTCCTAGTGGTTTATTTGTTTGAAGAAATCAAATGAGTGTGAGTAAACTCAAACATGGCATCTTTTTCTGTGAGCAATCTCTACATGGTTATGGTAGATAAAGAGAAGATTGTGATGTTGGTCAATTTACTTGTATGGATCGACTACAGGGTGGGGTTAATTCTAGAAATTGATACCCTTCCACTATGTCCTTTTCCAACCCTCCCTTTTTTTGGTATGGATAATTTGGGCGTCATTCCTCTATATTTCTTTCTTGCTTTGGAAATAATATTTCTAGATTTGTTGAATTTTTCATTGGACATTGACAAGGCATGCTTAGGAGAACAAAACAATGAAAAGAAAAGGGGAGCTATCATGCCTAGCATTCAGTAAATGTTGAAGTCAATTCCATTGATGGAAGAATGGAGGGAAAAGAGAAGGAATCTTAAGGATGTGAAAGACATTAAATGGATAGCCAAGGGAGTCATTAAGGGTGTTTTAAAGGCATGATTTTGGTGGAAAGAGAAAGTTAAACTTCTAAAGGACCATTGTAACACTCAAAGGATATTGGTTTTCTCACATCTATAGGAGGCACTTGTCTCATTAAAATGGATGGAGGTGGTGATAATAGGCTTAGTCTTTGAAGTGAAGTAGGAGGTGTATGCAACTAATTTCAAGAAGCTAGTAAAATTTCTAGTGATGTGTGATTTTTTAAAAAGTAATGGTAAAATGGTCAAGTTAATCATCTTGGAATATGTATTATTGTTTGGTTTTTGGGTGACTGTTTGACAGTGTTTTATCATCTATCATTTTATTTGGGACTATTTAATATTAAGGTTACACTTTTCCATATATTTGGATAGCTTTTGTGCATTTAGTATGGTCATATGCCTTAACAATTCTCATTTTTAAGCCAAACCAATTTTTTTTTTGATATAATATGTTATGTGGGTTCGGGACCCATAAATCCCTAGCATCAATCTCAAAAAAATATTTTTGAACCATGTGAGATATAAGAGAGAATTATGAAGGACTGTGAATTATTTTTAAAAGTGAGAGATCGAAGGAATATATTGTATACTTGGGTTTTTCAGTGAATGAATAATCACCTTTTTTACCTCAATTAATTTTTTTCTCATTAAACCTTATGTATAAATGATTTGTTTGTCTTTTCTAATTATTTTCCTATCTAGATCTATTTAGTATATCTTAAATTCCATCAAACATATCAATAAAGATTAAAAGTGCATAATTAGAGGGGTAAAATACATGTAGGAATCATGATCACATACCATTTTTGTTAAATATTCTTAAAATTTGTGCTCGTAAGAAGATTATGAAACAAAATATTTTTGAGGCTAAGGCACACAAAAGAAATAATAGTCCATGAGTTTCATGAGATAGTATTTATTAATAGTAAAATTGAATCTATTATTTTTTGAAGGAAATGAGGTACTGATGAATTATGTTACAACAAACAATCATCAGTAGCACAAATGGAAAATAGATATAAAACACAATGCATACTATATTTATTAAATAACTATGTGCTTCAACACATAGATTTACAACTTGTGAATAGATTTTATGTTCAACACTCATAAAACATTATTATATGTGCTACAACACATAAGTCATACAATAAACATGAAATTCTACTCTCAACTCTTAAAACCAAAATATTAGTGGCTAGTCAATGTGTTCTAGTGCTTACATAACAAACACACACAACACTACAAGCTATAATTAACATAGATGTAGCTTCAACTCCCAACACCCAACATTGTGGGATAGATGAATGAACCAAATACATATTGAAGATGTAACATAGGACTGAATTTACCACGGGTAAAGCTTGGAGATATAGATCTCTGTTAGAGCTAATCCATTTTTACTTGTGTGTTCCAATGAAGACTCCTTCCTTATCAAATAATGTCTATTTCATGACATTCATATATAAACTCATCCAAAATATATGGGTCTACTTTTTTAAGAACAAATTACATGCATTTGAGACCTTAAAACAATTCAAGGCCATGGTGTAGAGGCAAAGTGGCCAATACGTCAAGATTTTGAGCACAGACAGAAGGGGAGAGTATATCTCTAATGAGTTCATAATCTTTTGCAAGGATCATGGGATACAAAAATAATTTACATCTATGTATACACCACCAAAAAATGGTATGGTTGAGAGGAAGAATAGTGCCATCTAAAAGATGACAAGAAAATTCTATGGTATTTTATGATAATATGTCCTCCATATTGATGTCAAAGAACCCTATTTTTCATGGAATGAGTAAGCACATTGAAATCATGTATCACTTCATTCAAGTTTTAGTTGAATATCATGTGATAGAGATTAAATTTTATAATTCAAATCAATAGCTAGTTGATATTTTTACTAAGTTTTTAGGGGTTATTAATGTAATAACATTGGTCTTACAATGTTTTATTTGACTCCCCAATCCTATACCCAATATATAGACTTCAATAGGGTATCTATAGACTTCAACAGTATAACTATAGATTTGAATAATATAGCCACAAACTTTATTAGGGTAGCTATGAACTTCAACAGTCTAGCTATAGACTTCAACAGTCAAGCTACGAACTTAAACAGTGAAGCTCTAGACATGCAAAGAAAGATTTAAAATGGATATAGGTAGATAAATAATAGTTATAAGCATATTTTTAAATAGGAAATAAGATTATCTAACCATGGTGTTAAGGTCAAGAATAATGGGTAGTGTTAAAATATTTTATTTTTCATTCGTACCTACCCACCCAACAAGCCCCATACTATGACAATAGTAACCAAAAAAATTTAATGCACTAATCAAATTTAAAATAAACCAACCATTTAGATTTTTTGGGATAAAAATAGTGGTAGGTGGGAAACCTAAGTGTAGGAGACAAAAATAAAAAATAGAATGTAAGATTATATAATAGAAGTTAGCACAATAGTAACTAAAAGAGACAAGGAGATGAATGGGTAGAGAATATTGATTCAATACTAGTCAAATAAAGAATATCGAAGAGAGAATATAACTTGAAGAAAATAGGTAGACAGGACTACATTACCAGTCTACATGACTAGATAAAAGGTGGAATAGAATAGAGGAGAAGAAGATGTTATTGAGAATAGTAAGAGATTGAAAGTTTCATCATTAGAATAAGAAAAATATATTTTTTTGATCATCTACAACAATAGAATAATCATCTAATAGAAAAAATTAGTAGAGGCTTTTGTTAGAGTTTATGAACACCTATAGTTGTAAGTATTTATTTCAAATAATAGTCTATAGAATCATTTAATATATGAATGCATGTGTATTTTATTGACATAAATTTATCCTCCCCTTTTTCATCTTTCCAAGCAAACCAATTTTATGCATTTCCATCACTTGTGTCAAGATATTGGACTAATCAATTTTTTTTAGTTTTTTATACTACCCTTATCCACCTGGACTTACATTATATCTCTTGCCAATAACTAGTATCAAAGCTCCATAGTTTGTATCCCCATTTAGACATGGTAGTATCCAATTCTACTTCATGGCATTAACCCCTACATTTTATGGAAATAACTATGATGTGAGGAGCATCAAGATGAAGGCTATATTTAATTCTCTAGAGCTATGGGATTTGGTTGAATATGGATACAATGAAGTTTTAGACTTAGTAACATTTAATGCAATAACCCAAACAGAAATGAATGTGTTTAAAGAGAATATGAAAAAGGATTTCAAGGCACTCAACTACATAAAAATGACATTAGTTGATTCAATATTTCCTAGGATAACAATAGCTATCCATTCCAAACAAGCATGGGACATTTTTCAAAATGTTTATCAAGAGAGTGATAAGGTGAAGGTTGTCATGTTGAATCTCTTAATAAGGGACATTGAGACTTTCATAATGAATGAGAATGAATCAATCAATGACTTCTTCACAAGGACAATGAATATTGTCAATCAAATTAAGATATATGGTGATGCAATTGAAGATCATAGGATCATTAAGAAGGTGTTAGGAGACTTAAAATAATATTTAGCCATATAATGTTTGTAATTTAAGATTCAAATGATTTGATATAAATTACAATAGATGAGATAATGGGTTATTTACAAACCGATTAACAAATATTGATTAGTTAAACCACCTATTCCATGAGCAAGCATTCAAGACGAACATGAATGTGAGAGGAAGAGGGAAAGGATCAAACAATAGAGGAAGAGGAATAAATTTTATTATTCAAGAAGTTTTAAGGCATAGACATCAAGATTTACTTTAAAGAAGAAGAGGAAGGATCAAAAATACTTCAAGAGGAGGATCTACAAAAAGGTATGATAAGTTTAATGTCCAATACTATTATTGAAATAAGTATGGACACTATGCTAGTGAGTGTAGAAAGGAGTGTGACATGAAAAGTCATAATTAAAATTTATCTCATGCATAATAGGATGAACCTAATAGGAATGAGAAAAGGTGGAAACTTGTTCATAACATGCAACATTACCGACCAATGTAGTAAAGAAACATGGTACTTGGATAGTGCTTGTAATAACCACATGAGTGGAAACAAGGAAATGTTCAACCACATTGACGAGTCGATAAAATAAGAGGTAAAAATGGAAAAAAATGATAATTTTCCCATCATTGGCAAAGGATTCATTTCTATCTACACTAAATGAGGTGATAAAAGGCAAATTCAAGATGTATATTATGTGCATGGTTTGAATCACAACCTAATTAGCAAAAGGTAGCTTGTACAAAAGGGAAATAAGGTAATATTTTAGAATGGATAATGCATCATATTTGAAAGGAGTGTCTGTAATATGCATATTTCATAAGTCAAGATGACAAGATATCGAATGTTATTATTGAGAACGTAAAGTGATCTCATAGCATCATTCAGAACAGTGATAGTAGATGACTATACTCTTCAGTATCTTAGATATGGGATCTTAAATAATCTAGATTGACTTAACTAAAACCAAGATCCCAAGTAATTTCAAGGAACTATACCAGATCAATCTACCTTAATAGACCAACTATGGATGTAATCTGATTGCATCAATACCTTTCTTCTACTACAACTCATATTCATAATCTTAGCCCTAAAATACCTCTCTATTTACATGAAGGACTTTATGAATTTCTTATCATGATATACCATCCAAGACCCAACAAGCATCCACCATGATTCTTTTTTTTATAAAGTATCTCCTTGAATCCTAGAGAGAGACACTGCTTTGACATAGTGAGACTAAAAGTCCTAAAACTTAGGAGAATCCCATATCTCCATACTCTAATTTGACTTGCATTCCTACCTCATCATCAAATTTAATTTGAATGGATTGTTGACTTCATTCTTTGCTTCAAACTTGTCAAAAAATTTAAATAAAAACTTTGACTTTCCTTCATGTCTATCATGGAAAAAAAACCATCTTCGGTTTGAAACTGATCTCTTTTAATAAACATTGGTCTCCATAATCATGTGTGACTTCTTCCTTGCACACTAGGAGCTCCATACACCTTATTTTGCTTTGAAAACTAATTTAAATTGTTATTTCCATATCTATAAATGTGACCAACTCTATGATGTCTAAAATAAACAAGATCATTCATACCTTTTGCTTTATGATGATTGTGATCTTCCTTTGAGTGATTTCTTCTCATCTTGCATTCTCTAAGAATGTGGCAAAATTGATTACACATATAACAAAGATCCAAAGATGAATATCTCTTTGCATTGGTCCATTTAGTTGGTCTTCTATCTTACACTCTAGGAGACTAATTAAACTTATCTTGACTAAATGGTCTTTACTTGCATAACTTTGCAATGTGACCAATTATTTGATAACTATAGCAAATAATGTATTTCATACCTTTCTCTTAACTATGATAGCGATCTCCCTTTGATTGATTGTTTCTTCTTATATAGTCCTTTACTCTATGACCAACAAGATGACAAATAAAACAATGGCCTATAAAATATTTCGCATACCTTGAAGCATTTGGTTCTCTGATTGGCTTCTTCATTTTACTTTTAACCTAATTAGTCTTGTTTAATTTCTTGCTACCAACCTCCTTATCTTGTCGTAATTTCTTTTTATCTTCTTAAAGCTTGCCTATCTTGATTAGGACTTTTTCATGCTCATCGTTTAGGGAAATAGGATTAGTCTTCAATTGAACACATTCTTCTTCTTTAGATATCATGCTTGAATTTGTAGCCTCTAATTGAATTTTTATATCTTTGATCATCTCCTTATCCTCCTTAGCTTCTTTATCCATGTCGTCCTTCAATATACATGCTTGATATTTAATAGATTTGATCAGCTCTTGATTCTCCTTTTCCTCTCTCATGGACTTGCTTGAGAAACTCCCCTCAGGAGACCTAACTTGTGCTTCAAGACCTTTGATCGCATTCTTCATTTTATGATTCCTCTTATTTTCCTCCTTCAATTCAAAAAGTGTACCCATGATCTCAACTTCTAAATCAGATTATTATTACTCACTATCATATTAAAACAATTCTTCTCCACTATCATGGAAAACTTCTTCATCATCCATGATGTTCTTTTCTTTTGAATAACTTTCCTTTTTACCCATATTGTACTTCAGATCACCTTCAAGTGGTTAAACTTGTAATCAAGGTCTTGCTTTGTTACCAATTGTTAGAGGTACAATCACTAAGGGAAGGGGGTGAATTAGTGATGCCAAATAAGAAAATTCAATCCCCAACTCTGAAACATTCAACAAATACAATCATGATGCATGGAAATTAATCATTATAATGAACAAGGAAGATATAGAAAGATCAATCACACAACACATGATATATGTGGGAAACCCTCTTTAGGGATAAAACCCACTAAAACCTACAATATATAATATAGTCATTTAAATACAAGATTCAACATTCAGACCACCACCAACTGATCAAGGAATACCCACCCTTTAATTTAGTGAGACACCCATCCTAGAAGGAGGAACCAAACCCATAGTCAACTAAGTATTAAACTAGCTACCTTTATCTAATCTTCATGTCTAATCTGATGTCTTACACACCTAATGATGGACCTCTCTTACTCACTCTCTTTCCCCTTTACACTCTCACAAACTTACACACATAAGTAATGCATATAAAACACCCTTTTGGATCACTCTTCATTTCTTAGCACATACATAATCATAAAAAGCATAATAATTATGTAATAACATAAAAACATGACCTATAGGTAATGCACATAATCCTAAACCTACTCTTATCTTTCATCCATCTAATAAGAACACTCACTCAATCATCCTCTAGGGCTTACTTACTCAATCTACCTCTTCTAGCCTCACTAGGTCCAATGACCCATGTGTTCACCTTCATCACGTTGATAAAACAAGCATAAGTGATCATATTCACTCTTTATTAGTCCCTGATGACCAATACATCTTTTTTTAAAGTTTATCTCCTTCGCTTGGCACCTCACACACACATAAATAGGCTATTTAGGCCTTATATTTATACCATTCACTCATCTAACCCATATTGGTTGGCCAAGATGATTCACACACTTGTCTTATACTTCAAATAGGTATCCATACACACTAAATTGGTGAGATACTCCACTCTATAGATCAGCCAGAGTCCTTAAGATTCAAATATTCCATTAGGCCTTAATGAGACCTAAAACAATTAGGCCTACACATCCATTGAAATCCTTGGGACACTTTACACTTATACCAATGCTTTAAACACATAACACCTATCCAAAATAGACCCTTTCAAATTTTCTCATGGGTCCATGCCACCTAGAACACTAGCTCAACACTTGAACCTACCAATTAGGTCTCCTCTTTCTTTAGGCCTTTAAACATAGAAAACATAGTCTCAAACTTATGAAGCAATAACATAAATAGTTTGCATATCTATGTGATTAGATCACATGGGTGAAACCTTCAAGACCTATGAAACACCTCTATGGGCCTGAGACATTCCAACAAAGGCTCTAAACACTTAAATCAACTTTCTCATAATGACCACTTAGATTGGTCATATACAGTGAAAATATAGTCAAGCTATTTTAACTCTCCATAATTGATCAGGGTAACATCATGATAACTAATACCTTATCATCAATATTTGTGACTTATATAACATTTCCATACTTATTTTCTTCCTTAACCCTATTTATAACTTATAAAACTTACCTCTATAAGATGGTCACTCAAACTATTGATGTATTTAATTAACATAGTCAACTTCTAATCCTTTATTAATACCAAATATGGATTTCTTAAATCTAAAAAATTCATATAAATGGTCCTCGTGGATTACACAACACTCTCCAATAGTTATTTCATCTTGAAAAATCAAAATACCATAAAGAAATCTTTAATTACCCTTCTCAGGTTACATGCAGAACATGATCAAACACATAAGAAACTTTAGAACTCAATTTATATGAATGTACAAATATTAAAACCTTCTAACTAGATTCTTTGGATGCACCCTAAAGTCCTCTTTAAGTTTGACTTTTACACCATCTTGTAATTTGTCCTAGATCATAAGATATAAGAAAAATATTGAGCACTAGTTTATCCTTTTACTAACTCAAATGCCATTAGTCACTGTGTAATATAAACATTATAGACACATGTCTTCATCTCTTATACCATGGAAACTTTCTCAAATTCACTCTATCAAACTCCTTACGAGCCTCCTAACTTTAAGTCTTGAATGCTCACCGTTTATCATTAATTTGTCTTCCATAATTAAGACAATTGGCACCCTCACATACCTTCTGAGGACATTTTTTTAGTCCCCACTCTTGTACCACTTGGCCATCCCATGTGTCTTTTGAGCATTGAATATTTGACTCAAAGCACACCATCGATCTCCATCTACATGAATAGTCGTGTGTCATTGATCTTCTATTGAATCATCATGATTGAGACATATGTGACTAGCACATGCAATCTTAGGAAACTTTGACATATTGACTTCACATGTGTCATTGGATCAAAATATTGATAATGAACTCTCACCGTTAGATCTATCTTGACTAGTTGATCCTTGATTTCAATGTACCTAAACTGGACGGTCTTTGGCACATCACAGTTTACAAAAGTAACATTGAAGGTTTCTACTTGAGCTAGAAAACACTTCAGGAGTCCAAATCTTTATGGTACCTTCTTGGCACTATAGAAAACATCTCCATGAAAACCTTTGACCACTGTTGAGTTTTTAAGTACCTAAACTAAATGCACAAACTTGTTAGTTTGTTCATAGCTGCATGACATGAAATGATGGTCTAGATTTTCATAAGCTAGAAGATTTTAAGACATCCTTACTGATCTTCACATAAGTCATATACTCTTTGAGCTATCAATTTGATCACTTTCTCATTAATTCACTATGAATCATGACCAAGTTTTACATCAATGAAAACCATGACATATAACTTAGACCACATGATCTCCTCTCATAGTGAAATCCATCTATATATCAAGCTGATCTTGAAACCTTCACATGTGTGAATGCTGACATCATCAATTTGCTCACTTAGCCTTATCTGTCAAGATGACTACTTGAACTTAGACACTCATATGATTGCTCTAATGAATTCCTTTCAAAACCATAAACAATCCAAGTATTCAAAACACCTCATAATGTCTCTACAACATGACCATATCATCAATATCATCCATCAATTATCTATCCAAGTCAAACACTGAAGAACTATGTAACACTGAATCACACTTTTTTAGTATCATTTTATCACACATGACACCTCATCAACATCCTTGGTCACCTTGGAGACATGATTGACAAACCTAAAACATTATGTTGGATCTTGAGTTCTACATCACTTTAGCAAGGTAGCTAAAAACTTTAATATTCTAACTGTGGACTTTAGCGGGTTAGCTATGGACTTTAATAGTCTAGCTATAGACTTCAATAGTTAAGATACTAGCTTCAAAAATGATTCTTCAGAAATGTAGAGAATGATTTCAAATGCATATAGGTAGGTAAATAGAATTTATAAGGATGCTTTGAAGGTTGAGAAAAGTTCAACTGACCATGGTAGGAAAGTCAAGAATAAGGGGGAATGTTAAAATATTATATTCTTCGTATCTACCTAACAAGTTTCAAACTTTGACAGTAGTAATCAAATGAATTTAATGCATAGTTAAAATTTGAAATCATCCAATCATTTGGTTTTTTGGGGGTGGAAATGGTGGTACGTGAGAAGCATAATTGAAGAAGAGAAAAAGAGAAAAAGTGAATGTAAGAGTGTATAATAGAATTTAGTAAAACAATAGCTAAAAGAGATAAGGAGAATAATGGGTAGAGAACATTGATGCAACAACAATTAGAGAGAGAGCAACCAAGAGAGAATATAACTTAGAGAAAATAGGTAGAGAGGAGCAAAGTAATAGCCTGCATAAATAGATAAAAGGTAGAATAGAATACGGGGGAAGATCTTATTGACAAAAATCAAAGATTAAAAGTGTCAACATTAAAAGAAAAAAATTACATTTTATTGATCATCTATAGTAGTAGATTAATCAACCAATAAAAAAACATAGTAAAAGTTTTTTTAAGAATTTTTGAACAACTATAGTTATAGGTATTTACTTATAATAGTTATTTTTAAAATCATTTAATATATTAATGTATGTGTGTTTTATTACTATAACTCCGCCCTCCCATGTTTCATCTTTCATAGCATGCCCATTTTTTCATTTCCAACACTTGTGTCAAGTTACAGGATTAGTCCAAAGTTTTTGGTTTTTTATTCTACCCTTTTTCACATGGACCTCCATTCTATTTTCTAGCAACATCTTTTACCATATGTCATATTTTATAGGACTACCATACTTCCCATTCAATGAACAAAGTCTCACGATATTGATATTGTGTTCACATAAAATATAATTTTAACAAAGAAAATTATGATTAGAATAAGATAATTTATTCTATATTAAAAAATAGGATAGAATAAATCTAAGATTCAAGAGTTAGAATAGGTTTTAAAAAATTTATGCTTAGAAAAAAAATTAAAAGTTTCCTTTATGTTTTCTTTAGAATAAGTTATTATATGTTTTTCATTTAATATTTAACTTATTGTAAGTATATTAGATACATTTATGTAAAATACAATGAAATATATGATTTTTGAAGTGTTTATATAATATTGAATTTATGATATAAATAGATTAATCATCTTAAAATAATATCTTTTTATATATTTTAAATAAATTTATCTAATATATTTATGCTAGTTATTTTATCTTATTTTATTAGAACTTAAAAACATAAAAGATAAAAATTAAAATTTTGGTTTAAGATCTACTCTTGGTCAGTGTAACTCATCTTAGCACAAGCCCCTATTCTTTTATTGTTCTACTAGTAAAAAAAAAAACATGGATCTTCATGACTTTGTATTGATTTTTTAACATTTCAAAAATTGAAAAAACTCACTATTAAGGATAAATTTCTTATCGTCGTGATCCATGAACTCCACACTAAGATTCATCATTCTAGTTTATTTTCTAAATTATATTTATCCTTTAGCTATCATCAAATCTATATTTAAGATGAAGATATCTCAAAAACTACTTTCTACACACATGATGGATAAGATGAATTCCTAATCATGCCCTTTAGACATACCAATGCCCCATCCACATTACAAACCCTGATGAGTAAAAAAAAAAATTCCTCTTTTTGTGGAAATTAATATTGGTTTTCTTTGATGATAATCTCATTTATAACAAAATTTGGGGAGATCATATGAGTTAAATCATATAATATTTTGTCCCACTTGTTAGCGTAAATAGGTCACACACATTTTTAATATTTTCTCAAAATATATAGAACTTTTGTCAATTATATTAATCATGTATTTTAACTTATACATATAAAGATGTATTGCATATTTATGTATTTTTAAATTTTTAAAAAGTCATTAATTATTTTTTAAGATTTTTAATTTTTTTTTAGTTCGTCTAGTGGGATAGATTATTATTCTTTCACCCATAGACATCACCTTCACATTGACTTAATACTTATCTCAACCCATTAGCTATATTGAAAATGATCCAAATGTTATTTTTCTTTGCACGATTTTGAGTACTTAAGCCACATTATATTAGTAACATGAGTTTATGTCAACCTTGTACAAATTGATGCCATGAAAGATTGGCTTAAACCCAAGACATTTTGAACCCTTCATAGATTTAAGTGCCTCAATGGGTACTAGCGTAAATATTTCAAAGGTTACTAAAATAAATCCACCGTATAATGACCATGCTTTAAAAAAAAAAAAAATCCTTTTTGTGGTGTACAATTGTTGAACAAACTATTGATATTAACATTTAATATATACTTTTTTCATAGAAGTTTTTTATTAATTAGAATTATTTCTTTACAATATATATAATCCATATTTATTTTCTTTAATAATATGTGTCAATGTCATGCTTTGAGTTATATGTATATGCACATCTATAGTTTCTCTAACTTGTTTTAATATTACATTTAAAACAATAACACTTTCAATAATATTAATTTATTTAATATTAGGTTATCTTTTCAAGAATTTATAATGAATTGAGATGAGAAAATGATAGAACATATCATCATTTGATCACTTTGGGTTCTATAATAAACTTTAATTATATTTTACCCATAATGTAACCAAAACATTTCAATGTAAAAATTTAAGTCATTCATTCATTACAAATATAAAATTATCTTAATGTTCTTGTTTCTTTATTTAACCATATTGATGTAATCCATATTTATTTCCCTTAATAATGTGTGACAAAAGTATGCTTTGACTTAAATGTATATGCACATGTATAATTTCTCAAACTTGCCTTAATATTACGTTAAAGAACAATAACATTTTAAATTAAAATTAATTTACTTAAAATTAAGTTAGATTTTCAATAACTTATAATGAATTTAGTTAAGAAAATAAAAAAACATATTTAAGATTTATAACAAACTTTATTTATATTTTATCCATAATTTAACCAAAACATTACAATGTATAATTTTAATCTAACTCATTCATTACAAATATAAAACTATCTTAAAGATTTTACTTCTTTATCTAAAAATACACATCATAAAATAAATCTTAATTAATTCTAAATTTTAATATAACTAAAATAAAATATTACAATACCGAAAAACAAATTAATTAAATAATGTATTAAAATAAAACATTAAAAAACTAAAAAAAACTATTTAATTAAATAATACAAAATAATGATTAAAAAGATAACTTTAACTAACAAAACAACAATACACACTATACTATCAAGGTGATAATACCCATCTCACCTTTTTACCTTTATAAGTTTCTCTGAACATATTCTTCTTCAATGGGGTCCTCTAGCCATCAAACATACACGCCCATCCTTAACTAAGTAAACAATATATTAATTACTTGCCAAATAATTAAATATATAATAATTAATTTATCTATTAATTTTTCTTTACATTTAATTAATACATATTAAACTTTTGGGATACGATAACAAAGGATAGTGGAGTGTTGTCTCCCTTTTGTCTAAGGATCCAATGAGAGGAAATAAATGGGGTTTGGATAATCATAGTGATGACAGTTCAAATTTATATGTACAACCCGTCATTGCGAATAATAGATCTTCATTTTGGAAAACTATCCTTGTCAAATTTCAGTCAATGGGGATTGCACCATAACAGGGCCAATTAACCTCAGAATTATTCGGACCAAGAGACATGGAGTCATAACAATCATGGTGGTCAGCATTTCCATCTAATGTAACACGGAATCACCAAACATGGTATGTTACTCATCTATTTTGATGATCAATATCTACTTTGATGGCATTTTTACAAAGTGAAGGACAAGAGCAGGTAGGAATAGGAAATCAAAATCTAGCCAAAGCTTGAACACAAAAAAATAAAAAAACAAGGAAATATCCAACTTGTCTTCATTAAAAATACACATTATGTATATGGCATAAAATTGTGGAAAAGGTACATAATTATTATCCCACCAACCATATTCTGACCACACATTGCTTCCACCATTCATCTATTTTAAAAACATGTATAAATCCCCATAACTATAGATGTATTGTGACAGACGTTTGGGTATGCTGACCCTAACTCTTTTTTTTTGTAGTGGCCTAAACATTGTATAAAACAATGCACAAACAATTACACATTCCTCTAGAGATTTGTAGTCACTACAATGAACATTTGTTGTAATTACATTTTCTTGTAAAATACCAGTCGTAAAACGAAAACGATCCATTACAAATCTTGACTGTATGTACATAGAATATGAAAACAGCTAGACAAATGGGATGAATTACGCAACAAGTGGGATATGTTAGGCAAGAAAGGAAAAACGGGCATTGAAGGAGATGGTTCGATGCCAGGCAACAGTACTAGCAATGCTAAATTACATCTGTTGCTTGCAAATCTAGAAAGCCGTAACATCCATTTCATTTGAATCGCTAAATTTTTATATTTGCCAAGAAGGTGGGTGTTTCATTTCCAGCCATGATAACCACCGCTTTGTGCTCCTCTAATGATATATCTGGCAACTCAATTGCAGCAGTATTAATGGATCCAGTCTGTTTTGTGTTGCAGTAAGAGCGAAGCAGCAGAAGAAGAACAAAGGCAACCAAGAGTAACATGGTAACCAAGCCGCCAAAGAGAAAAGGAACAGGCCACTGCCATTCTGAGTAGTGCCTGGCATTGCCATTCTCGCTGCTGTTATGCATAGCCAACCACTTCACAGACCTCCGCACAATCGTATAAACACAGCTGCTAATAGCCTATTACGCTTTGTTTTTTTATAGCAGCTCGTTTAATTGTAGTACCATTTAATAAGGATTTATTAGTGGCAAACATTGCAGCTTAAGCATGAATAACACAAATGAAATGCTTCGCTGTCCTTATCTGCAGATTGATTTTTTCATTTTCGTGTCGAGGGTATATACGATCCAAGGGGAAAAAAAACCATGAAGAGAATACGGGAAACATCTAGTCGTTGTCGAGCGAGGGCGCGGCAATAGGGCAATGAATTTGGAAGAAGGCTGGGGCAATACGATAAAACGATAAACTTAACATGATGTTGTTGTGTCTGTAACGTTGAAAGTACGTGTAACTTATAGGTTAGATTCTTAATGAGGAGGAACGCATTACCCAAGGGGATTCATTCTTTTTGAAGCACATAAAGCGGATCCAACGAAAAACAGAATCGGATCTAATGTCCATCAATTACGATCTCTTCTTTATTAAAACCTTGGGCTAATACCATCTATATCGTCATTCCCATCTCAGTCCATTCATTGTATTGGACGGAACACCCTTTTGTGATTGGTACTGAACCCCTTCTTTCTCTAGAGTAGTTAATCTTGCCCAGTACAATGTTGAATTTTAGTGTGTTTAGCTTCAATAATGAACAATTTATATTTGGTTGTTTTAGGTTAGGTAATAGGTAAATAGAAGTTTGATCTTGATCTTATGTTGTCATAAGTTTGATTTGATTTAGTATTTTTATTTAGAATCTATCATACTTTATATTTGTAAAACAAATTCTCTCTCTTTTAAGATGATATCAATATACTTATAATATTTGAAGCTTAAAAGATAAAAAGTAATCTTTAAGGTTATATATTAGTATCTTGTTATTTATCAAGCACTTAAAATGATGAGAACCACAATATAAAGCATATTGTAAAATAGAAATTATTTCATAGTATAATTTGTATAAATAAAATCTTAGCTCATATGTCTAAAATACTCCATAAAAATTTGATGAACTCTAACAATGATAAATATTTTAGTAATTGCTTCATCTCTCTTGTACCTATGAGTGTTCAATAGAATATTATGTATTCTTGATAATGTCTTATGTCAAATGAATTGCAATACTTATTTACAAATAAAAAATATTTAAATTCAAAACCAATTGATCTATAAACTAGGTGGATATTTGATACTAAGCTTTGCCAATACAAATCCTATAATTCTTAGCTTGTCAAATGGCAAATATATTATTGTTCTAATATACTTTCAATACTAAAACAAAGATAAGTGATGGAAATGAAATGTATAGCATATTGAACATAAAAAATGAAGTAAAAGATCACACAAAGCATAAGATGAATTTGCTATGCATCCTAGAGGAATTCACAACTATCACATACACAAACCAATGGTTTCATTATTTTTAACAAAAGAATAAAATTCAAGTGCTAAAAGTGGTTAACTTCATCATTATAAGGAATTATAGATCATCTTCATACTAATGTTGGAAAATGTTGTCATTGATGTCACAAAATTGATGTTATGTGTGCATTGATGTCAAAAATAATGACAATTTGGTAATGTCCTAATGATGATGAGTTTAAGCTTGAAGTTGTGCTAGGGAGGATTTGGATGCATATGAGCTAAGGTAAGTATTATTTGGGGATGATCATATTGTATCTAGCATGTTGATGTGGTTTCAGGTCAAGGAGAGAAGATAAGTGTGTGAACAGTTTGTTGGCATAGGCTTGGTAGCCTAGTACGTAAGCATGGATCTTTAGTATATGTTTGGATAGGATGTTGATGAATGTTATAGATAATGAGATCATGTTATAGAGGTTGTACGAGGTATCAGGGATGATTGGAGAACTTTTGGAAGTGCATGGTATACATTCGATTCTTCATTATGTTCATCTTGGCATAGTTGGTTTTGTGACAAAAAGATCTGAGTAATCATATTGATGATATTATATTTCACACTCATGAAGGTTCTAGCAGAAGCTTGATATATGGATGGATTCCTCTATATGAGGTTATCATATGGTTCAAATTTTAGGTCATGAAGTTGAGCACATCAAAACTTATTAAGGGGAAAAGTTGGCTTCTTAGACATAATTTACTATGTTCCCATACTTAGTCAAACTGTCACTACACATCGTGCAAATATGTATGAACTAGTATGTTTGTGTATTTATTTCAAGTATGAAAAAAATTAAATTATGGTCAGAGGTTTACATCAATATGTTGTCTATAGCTCAAAGAAGCTAACCTAAAAATTTGAAAACTTAAAGTGTTGTCTAGCTCAAGTTATAAACCTTCAAAGTTGCTCTAGCAGACTGTGATGGGTTGAAGACTATCAAGTTTAACCAAATTAAAGTCTGAAGTCATCTAGTCAGTTGATATAATGGTGCACATTAATTCATGATCTTAATCTAATGGTGCATTTAAGATTCAATATGTCAAAGGTTACACATGCAAGTGATAAGTGTCACAATCTCACTAGTTTGGCAGAAGATCAACAGTGAGTGGTGGTTCATACTGACAAAGATCAACAATCCAGAATAAGTCAAAGAGTCAATAATGCATGTAAGACTACCAATTGGCACAAATACAAAGGACCATCAGTAAAATGATCAAAAGACATGTAAGGATGCCAAGTGTCATAATATCAGGAGTTCTGAACAAGATCTAATGGTGAGCAATAAAAATTAAAGACCTAAATAATTCATGGAGATCAACAGTATGTATTTAGTTAATATTTTAAGGGTACACGAGATGAGGTCAACATGTTCAATGATTAAAATTTTGACAGTGGAGTGATATGAGTTAAACATTGAGCTACTTCTGAAGAAGATCAACGATGCGAGTTGAGTGATCTGAGTGAAGAGCATGAGATGTGTTCTAAGTGACCGAGGTTTAAATATGACCATTTGGATTTAAATATTAAAATTTAGCGAAGGAAAGACCAGTGTTTAGTTTTTGAGCCATATATTTTGATCTATACAAAATTTGATGGTGTAGTAAAAAGCAATGTTGTTGAGGACTTTGAGGCACATTTGGTAATATTCATTTGAAAATATGAATGTTTAAGATCAAATTTATTGAGCTCTAAAGTTGATTGTGTGTTCATTCATGCTATGTAAGTAACCTGAGAAGGGTAGTTAAGTTATTTTTTATAGTATTTTGATGTTTCGAGATGAGCTAGCTATTGGAGAGTATTATAAACTCCATGAAGATGATTTATATGGATTTTGAAGGTTTAAAAAATTGATATTCGATATAAATAAATGATTTTAAGGTGACTATGTGTTCATTCATGGTGGTTATGTGGACAGAATGTTGTTTGAGAAAATTATACTTTAGCAGAAGAGCATTTTGGTGACTATAATCATTTGAGGATGTCAAAGGGGTCATATGGAGTAGACCTATTCATTTGAAAGTGGTCCTATGTTTCTTAGTTTACTCATAGAAGTGCCAAAGAGGTTAATGGGTCTTCAGAGGACCTAAAAGGTGACTTAGGTCTATTTGAAAGAGGGTTGTGGTTAGAGGTAACCCATGTATGTGCCCTAAGAGTGAAGGCATGTATTGTGGCCAATAAGGAAGGTTGTGAACATGATAATAATTAAGAAGGCTCTATAAAAGTTCAAATCAAATGTGGTCTTTTCCAAAATTGAGTGATCTAAGGGAAGAGGTGTGTGTGAGAATTGTGCAGTGGAATAAAGGGTGTGTGTCCAATGGATAGGTTGTGGAGTAGAGTAGGTTGATGACTCCATGTATGACCTAGAGGTCATATTTTTGATGTCAAGGGTAGTGCTCTTATAGGTTTGAATATTGAAGGTGGTCAAAAGGACTTGATCATTTTAAGGGTAGGTGATCCTTGTGAAATAGGTGTTTCACTAAAGCCAATCAAAAGGACTTGATTAATATGTGGTCAGAAGGAAATTATCATCTTAAGGGTAGGTGCTCCTTCTAAAATAGGTATTTCACTAAATTCTAGTCAGAAGGAATTGATCAGTCTCATGTTTGTGATCATCTTTTAGGATAAGTAGTCCATGTGTTTGTAGGCTTGAGAGTGGTTTTTATTCTCCATGAGGGTTTCCTATATAGATATTGTGTTGTGTGTATGATATTACATTATCTTTAGTGTTCATTGATATAAACATATTGTATGCTTCTTGAATGGTTGTATTGAATTCTTAAGTGTTTAAAGGGTTTGGAAATTGAATTAGATTGTTTGTCACCATTTATTCAACCCCTCTAGCGATTGCACCTCTAAAATTAGGTATCAAAGTGGGTCCTTTGGAGGAAGCTTAATAGCTTCAAGGAGATCCTAAGTAGCACAAGATGGCTAAGCAGTTGAAGAAAGAGAATCAATAGTGGAATATGGTGATCAAGGCACTTGAAGAACAAATATGTACTTTGAAGAAAGATGCCAAAGAGGATGAGAAATTTATCAGTGATCTCAAGGTTCATTTAGAAGATTCCAAGGCAAGTTTGAATGCAAAAGAGGAAATATGTTTAAAATAAAAGGACATCATGTATGATGAATAAGTTTTCCATGATAGTGGAGAAGAAGAAGTCTTGTATGACAATGGGGAAGAAGAAGTGGTTTTAGGAGTTGAGCTCATAAAGAGGAATCACAAAAATGAGGTATGTGATTAAAGCTATTGAAGCATGAGTTAGTTATTTTGAGGGAAGTTTGTTAGGCAAGACCATGAGAGATGAAAACAAGTATCAAGAGCTGATCAAGTCTCTTGAAGAGTAAACATGTAGATTGAAGGATGGCATGGCTAAAGAAGCCAAGAAAGATAAGGAGACCATGAAACATCTCATATTTTAGTTGGAGGCTACAAGTTCTAGTTTAAGAACTAAAGGTGATGAGTGTACACAATTGAAGGTTGAAATAGAGTCATTAAAGAGTGAGAATGAGATTGTTTTAGTCAAGTTGGATAAGCTGCAAAAGGAACATGTAAAGATTGAGCAAGCTAAGAAGAATGCAAGATTTGAAAGTGATGAAAGAAGGTCTATTAGACAACCAAATGCTTCAAGGTATGATAGTAGATTCCATGATCATAGTTATACATGTAATAAGTATGGTCATAGAGCTAAGGACTGTAGAAGAAATTTAGTCAAGTATGAACATTCATGGAATAATGGCCAAAGATTGATCACAACTCAAATTTGTCAAAAGGTACAAATGATGTTATTTATTTCATTTGTGATAAGAAAGGTCATATTTCTAGACTTTGTCCTAGTAAATTTAATAAGTTTTCAAGTCATCTGAAGAAGGGAGATACTCCTAGAAAGCATATCAAAAGTCAAAAAATGATGTGGAGATGTATGGTAGTGAAGGATAGTCCTGTGGAGTTCAAGGATCAAACTTCTAATGATTTAGAAAAAGAATAAATTTTGGAGATGTCTCAAGAGTGCCAAGGAATCTTAATATCAGCCCAAATGGAGAAGAAGGTGGATGATCTAAGAATCAAGTTAGTTATACCATTCAAGACCAAAGATAATATCAAAGAAGGATCTCAATCTGACAGTTTATTTGTTATAGTTGAAGAATTTTCAAGTAAGAAGGAGTTTCATGATTTCCAAGAGTTCTTGTTGTCTATTTTTAAAGAGGAGAAGGTGTTAGTTGAAGAGATGTGCTAAGAACCTATGTTTTCATCATACATTGTCAAGGAATCCAAACAAGAGATGGATGACAAACAAGTTATTTCAATCAAGAAAAGGAAGAATAAGAAGAATAAGGTTCTTGAATCCTATGATGAGGATTGGTATGCTCCTCTATTATATGTCCTTGTGAATTAGAGATTTCTTTGTTGTGCTTCATGAAGACATTTCATAGTTTGAAGAAGCATGTGGTCTTGCAAGGGTGTTTTACAATTTGGAGGGTTAGATTGAAAGTTTCCAATGGCAATGGAAGATTTGTGAGTTGTCAAGATGATTTTTTTTATAGAAAGGTCTATTGACCTTATTATCATGATCCAGGTGGTTTTGTGGTCTGACGGTATGTTGAAGACAAATTAAAAATTTTTGAGTGCTCTTAGTTTTCTCAGATTTTGGCTTAAGGGCAAGCTGGCCTAAAATGGGTTATAGGATGTATGGGTTCCAAAAAATATGGAGGATCAAATATTGGTCCATAAGTGTGTGATGGTTGTCTCTAGGTGTGAAATAAATTTCAAAGGTCAACATTGACCAAAAGGAGGTTTGTTGACCCTATTTGTTTTGAGATTCTAGAGTGTTGGACTATGCTAGAAAAGAGGTTTGGCTTATGAGTTGAGGTCTGAGGATTTTTAATAGCTTGAATGGGATAAATTAATTTCAAATCAAGCTTCACAATAATTTGAAGGTTTGTGGTTTTTAAATTATTCAAGTTTTTATCAAGATGGAGGCTTAATTAACTAGAAGGTTTGTGAAGGAAGTGTGTTGTAGAGGATGAGTTAGATAATTAAAATTGGTGTGCTTGAGTGGAATATGAGATTACACCATATATGAAGTTTCATGTCTTGAAGATCTATCCACTAAAATTTGTGGGCTATGCAAGTTCCACATACGGCTATAAGGAGTCTAGATAGGCCTAGTATGATGAAGAGTGCTTTTTAGTCATTTTATCCAAAATAACATGGTATGAGTGTTTTAGTGTAATTTATATGGTTTATTTATAACATATTTCCTATTTATTTTGTGGCTTGAATAACTGTTGGTATTCTTGGAGGTGGCTTGCAAGTGAGAGTATGAAAGAAGAATGGTGTTGTTTGAAGACCCAAAGCAATTTAGTGTTCTAAGTTTCATATTTTCATTTTGTTGAGTCCATGAAGGTGTTCTAATTATTTTTATAGGTGATATTTGGTTATTAAAATCAAGTGGGAGTTTTTTAGGTTGGCATAATGAGGAGTATGGAGCTAGGAGGAGCTAACTTAAATGGCTTGAGAAGTTTGCATGATCAAAGGGGGAGATAAATTGTTTAGTTTGTCAAGTCCAACGATCAAGAAGGATTATATTAGAGGTGATACATATATTCTTAGTATCATGAAGTTATATTTTTGGTCCTTGAGATAGATATAGAGAGAAGGCTAGTAAGCTTGTATGGTGGTTCTTGATGGTGTATGGGGATCTAAAGATGCTCAGGAAGTGCAATGGCTCAAAGATATTAGGGGGAGTCCCTCTCAATGTTCTCAAGGTGAGTTCAATCAGTTTTTAGTTTTCCTATGGGTTTATTCCTCATGAATAGTAGTGCATTATAGAAGAAGAGTGTTTTCATGGTGCATGGTTGAGAAGTACAAGGTGGTATGCATAGAGTTAGGGGGAGATAAATCAAATAGTTTGAGTAACTTGTGGATCCATGCATAATGTAAGGAGAAGATTTTTTGAGATGCTCCAGTCAATGAGAAGATGTGTTGAATCTTCACGCATAAGCAAAGGGAGCTTATGAGTTCTGTAGGTTAATAGGTCCAAGGATCAGATAAGCCCAAGTTTAGATTGGTGTATGTCAAAGGGGACAAAAATATTTCATATGAGTTATGTAAGTATCCTAAGCACCTATAATTTTATTCAAATACATTCATGATGTTAAGAGGAGATTGATGGATATTTAGTCCACTTTTTCATTAATGGCAAATGGGGATAAGGAAAATAAGACTTTACCATCAATGACAAAGGAGGAGATTGTTGGCAAGTGTTTTCATTGATGTAAAAAACAATGACAATGTGGTAATGTCCTCATGATGATGAGTTTTATCCTGTAGTTGTGAAAAGTAAGATTTGGATGCATATGAGTTGAGGTAAGTATTATTTGAGGTGAATCATATTGTATCTAGTATGTTGATGTAGTTTTAGGTCTGGGAGAGAAGATAAGCATGTGAATAGTGTGTTGGCATAGCTTTGGTAGCCTAGTATGTAAGCATGGATTTTTAATATATGTTTAGATAGGATGTTGATGAATTTTATGGATGATGATATCATGTTTTAGAGTTCATATGGGGTGTCAAAGATGATTGGAGAGATTGTGGAATTGCATGGTATACATCCAATTCTTCATTATGTTCATTTTGGGAGTTGGTTCTATGACAAAAAAATCTAAGAAAGCATAATCATGATGTTATATTTCATAGGCGTGAAGGTTCTAAGAGAAAATTTATATATAGATGGAATCCCCTATATGAGGAGATCATATGGTTCTTATTGACACTCGGATTCATACCCTTGAGGAGATGCTCAACTCTCTTCATCCAAGTGGCACAATGGAATCATCTCTCTTGCTATGGGTGACAATTTTTTTGAGATGAATCTCTAGATAAGGGGCTAGCTCTCCTTGATGCACCTTTAAATCTCTCTTTAATATATAAATTCATGTATCAAAGGGGTTCAAGAAAACAACTAAGAAAACAAAAAGTGTGATGCACCAATGTTTATCTCCTCCTATTTGATTGAGAATATGCTACTTAAAGATGAACACAAATTTTCTCACACAAAACCCACCACTCCTTATGTGTTGTCACATCAGTGTTTCACACGTTAGATTTAAGTAGGAATTCAACATTTAGGAGAGCAATGGATGATCCCAAGAAGGAATATAATCATAGACTACTTCTAAAATGTTTATACACTTATAAAAGAATACTAAAAAGGACTTGTAATGATACTCATTTTACACATTAGTAAACCATATGAGTATAACCTAGAAAAGTCAATCTTTCACTAAACTAGACCAATAAGATTTAGGTCATAACTCAATAGTACAGAATGTGAATAGAAAATAACTTATATTATTTATTCAAGAGTCTTTCAAGTATAAATGTGGCCAAATTTTTCCCAATAACTAGTGGAGGTTGCCCCAATGAGCTAAGAGAATACATATTTATAGCTTTGAGAGGTAGAGCAAGTAAAGGAAGTCCAAAGGTCACTTGGACATGTGTCATCTTGAGAGAAGAAGTTACATTTACATATGGGAGAGAGGTGGTCAAGCTATGCCATGTCACCAAATGAATCAGTTATAAATGACAATTGAACCAAATACCTCAGTTAAAATTTAATTAGGTAGAGCTGAATAAGTTACAACTAAACCAAATGCTTTAGTTACAATTGCCATTTTTTACCTTTATACTCACCTTCAAGTTCTCACCAAGTCTTTTTTGACTCTAATAGCTAATTTTTATAGTTTAAAGTTGAATTTTTATGGGCCATCATCTTTTGGGTATTTTCTTTGGAATTTTTTTTCCTTCAAACTTCTTGTCTTCTTATTTCCCTCGGACAATGTTTAAAAAAAAAAATCATTCCTCAAACTCCTTTTTCCCATGATTTCTTTATTTTGGCATTTTTCACAAAAGAATTCTTTCAACTCTTTGCATCAGGTATTTTCCCTTAGGATTTTCATTTTGTACCATTTATACGAATAATTTTCCCAAACAAATTCCTTTAGACTTTTTGTTTCAGCATTTTCTCCTGAGAGAATTCATTCATCTCTTTTTTGCATTAGTTTCTTTGGGATATCGATTGACCTTTCAGCTTTTGAAAATGGAACATTTTGTTATATGGAATTTTCCTTCAAGTTTCTAGAAGTGGACCTTCGAAACTCTAGAATGGCCCTTTGTAAATTGGAAAAGACCCCTTCATAAAATTTTCAAGTGTCCCTTTATCTTTTGGAAAAGACCCCTTCAAAAATGTTTCAAGTGTCCCTTCGGATTTTTGTTTGGCACCTTTTGGGCTTCCTACAAATGTTTTTCAGAAAAATTGAAGTCTGCTTAAAAAAAAATAGAGTGACTTTATGAAAAAATGAAATGCCTTTCAGAAAAGTTATTTTGGACAAAATGTCTGAAATAATTCCTTTAGAAAAGTTGAAAATTGCCCTTCGAAAAAGTTGTTTGAGAAAAAATGTCTGAAATAATTCCTTCAAAAAATCTATCTTTGACAAATTATTTAAAATAATTTGGCACTTTGGTCGAATGAAAAATCCAAAATAAATAAAACTTACTCAAAATAAAAGACCCAAAAGGATCACTATGCAAGGCCTTAACAAAAGACCAAAACAAACTTTTTGAAAGAACTAGACTTGTACATTTGTTATGGGATTTGTATAGAACACTTCTTCTAAATGAAACCCACGTACTAGACCTAGCCAAAGGTGTAGACTTAGGTACTTAATATTTCAAATAGGGGGTGCCCAATTTTGGTCTGAAGGGCCAAAACTTGATCAACAAATTGGTGACTCGTAGGGGTAGTACGTTTGCTATACTAACCAGACCAGTAGCCAAATTAATCGATTAGGCATGGAGTCATGTAAAGAAACTCAAAGAAGGAAACATTGGCCATGAATCAAAACCTTAAACAACACACTAGATCGAAAGGAAAACCCATGCTACAAAACACAACACACAACAAGAACAAAAAAAAACAAGACACAAGACAACTCACACATGTGTATAATCACTTAGGGAATACAAGAAAGTAGGAAAATATATACAAAGGAAAATGAGAACCTTAGTAACAATGCTTTAGATATATCCCATTGACTGGGATATGCAGCTCCTCTCCATCTAACTTTGAGAGTTTGAAAGCATTGTGTCATGTGCACTATGTGATCATATATGCGCCACTCCACAAAGCATCAAACCTTGTGTGTCTTCCATGTTGGGCCCTATCTTCATCCAATTTTAGAACAATGTCTACTTCATTGAAGCTCCTTGGCATGGATTTCTTGTCAAAATATTTTTTTGTTTGCTCTTGGTGAGTTTTCATGGTGTACAAAGCTTGATTTCTTGCCTCCTCAAGCTCTATTAACTCACATAACCTTACCTCTACGCTATCATTCTCTATCAATTATGGCTGATAGGTAAGATCTAAAGTTGGTAACTCAAGTGAGATAGGAATTCTAGCTTCCCTTCGATAGACAAGTGTATATGGTGAGTTTCCAATTGCTCTCTTTGGGGTGATCCTATCAGCCAAATGAATTTTTTTAACTTGGTGTGTTAGGTCCTTTGATTCTCCTCCATTTTTCTCTTAATAATCCTTATTAGATTATTATTTGTGCACTCATCTATTCTATTACATTGAGGGTAGTAACTAGAGGAGGTGATGAGATAAATACCATGCTTTAAAGCCCATTCACTTATCTTTGCTCCTATAAATTCTAATGCATTGTCTGAGATTATTGTTAAAGGAGCTCCAAATCTTTTTACTATACCCTCATATAAGTCAAGGACTAAACTTTCATTTTCCTCTTTAAGAGATATAACCTCCACCCATCTTGTAAAATAATTAGTGGCTCTCAACACCCACTTATGACCAACATTATAAGGTGGATTAATTAGGCTTATGAAATCCAAACTCCATTGTATAAATGGTTGTTTAACCTAGATTGGATGGAAAGGAAAGTCATATAGATTTTGTTTACCATAAAATAAAGCACACTTTTTTCAATTACTTACCCAAGTGTATCCCTAAACAAGCTATGCCAAAATTAACCAGCCCTCATAATCTTAGCAGTTGTGGTTCTTGGAGAAAAGTGACCACTAGCGAGTCCATCATGGAATTAAAATAATGCTTTGTCAATCTGATCTAAACCAAGACATCTCAAAAGCACACCTAAAAATCCTTCCTAAATAGTACTCTATCAACAAGTAAATAAAAAATGAATTGCAGCCTAAAGTACCTTCTCTTAGCCCTATCAAGACCTTGTGGACAGTCACCACATTGAAGGAAATGGATCATGTCCTATGCCTAACTTCTCATAGATGAAGCTGCAATTGTCACAGAATCACCATGAAGTGCCAAAATAACTTATTTTTTCTCTTTCAATTCTATAATGAGATGCTCATAGATCCCTTTTCCTCTCACTAACTTGGTAGTTTTGATCTCCACATCATATTTCATCACCCTTGTGATCCACCCTACCATATTTTCATTCAAATCTCTATTCAATAGAAAGTCTCTCACACTAAGATGAGGCACAAAAATATGAATCTTTTTGTTAGATAACATATGCTTAAACTTATTTAAACTCCCTATGACTGAAAGCACTTGTTTCTTAACATATGTGTACCTTATCTCATACCCTTCCAAACCTTAACTAAAGAAGGAAATAGGCTATTCAAAATTTTCATCATTATATTGAGTAACCATTATAGAGTTTATCTCTTCATTCGCAAAAGTATACAAGTTGAAATATTTGGAGAAGTTTGGACTTGTAATGGTAGGAGCTTGGGTAATGTCTTTCCTGATCTCCTCAAAACTTTCTTTCCTCCTTATCCAAGTGAACACCTCATCCTTCCTTAGAATGGAGGTCAAGGGCTTGTCTAGGTTATAAAATTCAAGAATAAACCACCTACTAAAATGGATCTTACCAAAGAAGCTTTGTATACTTTCTTGTGTTTAGGCAAAGACAATGCCAAGATGGCACTTACCCTTTTAGGATCAATAGACAGACCTTTCTTGGAAATAATGTGGCCTAAGATTTAGCCTTCATGAACAATAAACACAAACTTATTTGTGTTTATAGAGATCCCAAACTCTCTACACCTCCCAAAAATCTTCCGTAGGTGATTCAAATGGTAATTTACATCCTTTGAGAAAATTGTCACATCATCAAGATAAACCAATATAATATCATTGATTAGTCTTTTGAAATAAATATCCATTACATGTTGGAAATCATCTCTATCATTTGAAAATCCAAATGGAATATTATTATATGCATATGTACCCCATTTCGTAGTAAAGGTCGTCTTATACTAGTCACATTCCTTTACCAGGATCTGATTATACCCATTAAGGAGAGAAAACCTTTCACTACCAAACACAACTTGTAAGATTTGTTCTATAGAAGGGAGTGGGTAATGATATTTTAAATACACTCTATTAAAGTCCTTAAAATCAACACACAACCTTATCTCTCAATTTTTTTTCCTAACAGGAACTAAGTTTGCCAACCAAGATGAATGCTTAATGGGAAAGATGATTTTGGACTCAATCAGTTTGGTGAGTTTTTGTCTCATGAGAGGCTCAATATTGGGATTGATTGACCTTTTCCTTTCATTAATAGGCTTAAAATTCTCATCTAACTCTATAGTATGTTAAGCTATATTTGTATCAAAACTTTTTAAATCATGATACTCTCATGCAAAAACATCATAAAATTCTTTGCATAACTCAATGAAAGCATGCTTCTCTTTGATAGTACATACTTTCCCCAGTGAAAGAAATTTATTTTTAAAAATATAAACCTACTCATAATTTTATTGGTTTGTAGATATGTTTAACTTCTCTTTCTTTAGTTGATCATCATCATTGAATATGCTCTCAAGAGTGACTAGGCCTTTAGGGAGTTTCTTAGACCTCAATTGCACAATTTACCCTCCATATTGTTGTTGAATTTTGGACTAATTTTTTGTATATAAATCAGCCTCATCTTGTAGGAAAAAGGTTTATTTGTTGGTAGCTTTCAAATACCTTCCAATTGGTGACATTAGCTGGTATGGATGGTCTCACAATCACCTTTATATGGGGTCATTTTGTGTCTTCCTTTATGCCCTTTCAAACATCAAACTAAGATTCAATATAAGCCAACCTATCGACATGATTATTGTCTTCTCTTGGGATGGATGTGATGTTGAAGGCTTGGAATTCTTCTACAAGATCCCACACTCTATGCTTGGATGACTTGAGTAAGGAGTTCTTGGTAAAATTTTGCCCTCTAACTTGGTTCAAAATAAGCTCATTATCACCAAACACTTGTAATTATTTGACACCTCTCTTCCTGGCCCATTAAAGTTCATGAATAAGGGATTAATATTTCTATACATTACAAGTGCAAGAGAACTAAAATCCGAAGGTTTAAAATACCTTTCCTTTAAAGGTTAAACCAACATTGCTCCACCATGGCCCCAATCTTGCTTATAGACCCATCAAAGAAGAGCAAACACAAGCTATTCACATCCATACTTGACTTCATATAATTAAGCATGAAAGAGTCCTTCTCATGAATATAATAGATTCCAAGACAATATTTTTCAATAAAATTGTAAGGATCATGCTCATAGTTATCATCTCCCCACTCGTCTAGGAACAAATCAGAAACTCCCTCAAGGGAAGATGATAAAGATTGGTCAATATGAAGTTCCTCTTCATCAATGATAGAATAATTAACATTTGATACCTTAGTTGAATAATATTTTAAGTGATCTATATGGATAGTTTCTGACTCAATCTTCACTTTAGTGCCATACTTTGTCCACCTATATTGGATGTGAAGTCTTTTAATAAGTAAAGAGAAAAATATGAAGGTAAATATACCACAACCACATCATGAAGAATCAAAAACTTAGGACAATCATGAAGGATAAAATTCAAACATTTAACTATCCCCAAAGTCTTGGTTGGTGATCCATCCAGTTACAACACTCCTTTAGTCATTGGCTCGTACTTGAGGCCTTGCTTATTATATACGCATTTGGGCATAACTGATGTGCTTGATCCACTGTCTATGATAAAATTATGAACTAAAAAATCACCAATGATTATAGATAGGTAAAAATGAGGAATCTTCTCATCTTTTTTCACTTGAACATCTATAGATTGAGTTCCATTAACCAAAACCACATTGTCATTTCTAGATGGGTTAGCTTATTTACCCAATCCATGAAATTCCTTTTGGATTATATCTTTAAACACTGGTAATGTTAGATAATAAAATAATGATATGTTCATATTAATCTCTTCATTTGGTCCACCACATTGATGGAAGGATTACTCATCTTGGGGTTCTTTTTATGAACATTGGCACATTGTGATGTAGCTTATGGAGGTAGAGATGTAGCAGGCGGCCTAAAGTTTGGAATCCTCTAATTTTATTGAATTTTTGGAGTTTTATTAGACCCAATTACAATAGAATATTATTTAGGAGTCACAATATGTCCTTTATTGTCTCCTTGAGCTTCATCAATAGCCCTCCTTTTAGACCTAGTATTAGAGGCAACACTAGTATTCTGATTGTTTATATTCCCCACGTAATTAATGACACAAAAAACACCATCAAAATGATTTATGAGGGTAGAATCAGTTTGAGGTTTTCCATTTTCCACCCCTCCTTGAATAAATCCTTCAAAATTTTAAATTGGGAAATATTGACTACCTTGCATTACCATGCATTGATTTTGCATCTCATTTGCATAAGCAACATGCTCTTGGCCTTGTTCAAAAGATGGATAGTTGGGTTTTTCTTGGATCAAGTTATTTTGAGTGGGGAAAATGAATTTGGAAGATGAGGGAGCATTAATATTATATCTTTGATAAGGCTTTACATGGGTGATTTGGCCTTGTCTTTCTGCATTATTTTGGAAAGGAGGTTTACTTGTTTGCCCAAACTAATTGTATCTTTGATATGGCCTATAACCTTTAGCTTATTTTATTTTAATGGAAACTAACTAATTTGTAACACTTTGAAGTAATATTTTAGATTCATGTATTTCATTTGAAGGAGCAATGACAAGCCTTTATTAATTAGGTAAAGGGGCTAAAGTGGGCAATGCACCTTGACTAGGAGAATGCAAATCAGGGAATAGTGGCATTGGAGGTCTAAGATCTATATTTCTCACTTAAAAAATATAATTATTATAATTTATGTCTATTTCATAGTTAGAAATCAATTTTTTTCTACCCATATATTGAATCATTTTGGTAATGCCAGTATTCCACGCTTTCAAGTAGTACAAAAATGCATAGTTTGAGGTTGGCCTCACAAGAGTGGGGATTCTATCCCAAGTCTTTTGGAACCTAGTATTGAAGTCTTGCATGAATTAATGTGGTGAAATCTTGATTTCCATAAATTTCTTAGATAGAGATAGGTAGTCACTCTTTTCCCCAAACCTATTAGTCAATAAATCTCCCAATTCTTCTCATGAGCTAATGGAATTTACAAGTAGAGTCCCATACCAATCAGAAACTTTTCCTTTGAAAGATAAGGCCAACAAACTAATAGATACATTTTATTGGGTGATTTTAATGATATTAAAAAAGTTTTATATATCCCTAATGTTCTCAATGGTAGTAATAAGACCATCCCCACTAAAAAATGGGATATTTTTTAGGGCTATTCTTGAAATTTGATCATATTGGGCAAGATGCAAGGGAGATGCCCCAGTGAAAGGCATAAAAGGTTGTCTTATAGCCATCATGGAATTATCACTATGGATATTAAGAATGGAATGTATCACAAACTTATAATCTTTAAACACAAAATATCTTTTGTAAGAATGAGTGCTTATAGATCTATACCTTTTGGTGGAATATGGAGGTAGAAGCACAAACTCAAAAGGTGTCTCTTTAGTAGAAGACCTAGTTATCAACTTTGGCATAGAAAATATGACTGATCATCAACAAAAGACTTGAATTATTCAATGGAATCACTATGTACTAAATGTAAATGTTTCTTTCATATTTAAATATGTCAAGACCAGCACGAATAGTGAATAATATTGTAGGTTTTGGAGATCCCACTAAGTGTACCAAAAACTATTGATACTTGGATTCACACCCTTGAGGAGATGCTCATTTCTCCTCATCCAAGGGGCATAATGGAGTCATCTCTCTTGCTATGGATGACAATTTTTTTGTGATGAATCTCTAGATAAGGGGATTGATTCCCTTGATGCACCTTTAGATCTCTCTCTAATATATCAATTCGTGTATGAAAAGGGTTCAAGTAAATAAATAAGAAAATAATAATGGAGATGCACTAATGTTTATCTCCTCCTATTTGACTAAGAATATGCTACTTAAATACCGACACAACTTTTCTAACATAAAACCCACCACTCATTATGTGTTGTCACATCAACATTTCACATGTTAAATTCAAGAAGGCATTCAACATTTAAGAGAGCAATGGATTACTACAAGAAGGAATACAGTCATAGACTGGTTCTAAAATATCTATACACTTATAAAAGAATACTAACAAGGACTTGTAATGACACTCTTTCTACACATTGGTAGACCATCAAGAGTACAAGATAGAAAAGGCAATCTTTCACTAGACTAGATTAACAAGATTCATGTCATCACTTAATAATACAACATGTGAGTGGAAAGATAACTTATATTATTTCTTCAAGATTTTTTTCAGTACAAATTTAGCTAGAGTTTTCCTAATAACCAATGGAGGCTACCCAAATGAGCCAAGATAATGAATATTTATATCTTTGAGAAGTGAAGTGAGCAAAGGAAGTCTAAAATTCACTTGGACATGTGTCATGTAAAGAGAAATAGTTACATTTTCATGTGGGAGAGAGGTGGGTAAGCTACGCCATATCACCAAATGAATTAGTTACAAATAAATAAGTTACAACTAAACCAAATGCCTTTGTTATAATTGAATCAATTAAATTTTAATAAGTCTCAACTGAACCAAATACCTCATTTATAATTGCCATTTGTTACCTTTATACTCACTTTCAAGTTCTTAAAAAGTCTTTTTTGACTCAACCAACTATTTCTACAGTTTAAAGATGATGTTTTATGGGATGTAATCTTTCGGGTATTTTCTTTAGACTTTTGTTTCCTTCAGACTTCTTGTCTTCTTGTTTCCCTCAGACAATCTTTTCAAAAATTCATTCTTCAGACTCCTTTTTCCTGTGGTCTCTTTGTTTTACCACTTTTCTTGAAAGATTCATTCAGCTCTTTGCATCTTATATTTCCCTTTGGGATTTTTGCTTTTGACAATTTATATGGATAATTTTCCTAAACAAATTCCTCTAGACTTTTTGTTTTAGCATTTTCTCCTGAAAATATTCATTCATCTCTTTTTTCTACATTAATTTATTTGGGCTATCGAATGACCTTTCATATTTTGAAAATGGACCATTTAGTTCTTTGAAATGTTCCTTAGGTTCTTGAAGTAGACCTTTGGAACTCTATAATGACCCTTTGATAATTGGAAAAGACCCCTTCAGAAAAGTTGCACGTGTCTATTTGGCTTTTGGAAAAGACCCCTTTGGAAAAGATGTAAGTGTCCCTTTGGATTTTTGTTTGGCACCTTTCAGCCTTCCTACAAACTTTATTTGGAAAAATTGAAATGCCTTTCAAAAAATTTGTTTCAAACAAAATGTTTGAAACAATTCTTTTAAAAAATCTGTCTCAAACAAATTGTTTGAAAGAATTTTACAACTTCATAAAATGAAAAATATAAAAAAGATAACACCTAATAAAAATAAAAGACCCAAAAGGATCACTATTCAAAGGCTTATCAAAATACCAAACCAAATTTCTAAAAGAATTAGACTTGTATATTTTTTACGGTATTTATATAGAACACTTCTTCTGAAAGAAACCTGCATACTAAACCTATCCAAAGGTGTAGACTTAGGTGGCTAAGTTTTCAAATAGGGGGTGCCCAATTTTGGCCTAAAGGGCCAAAGCTTGGTCAACATTTCCAATTTAAGTTCATGAAGTTGAGTGTAAAAATATTTATTAAGGGGAAAAGTTGGCTTCTCAAAAATAATTTATTGTGTTCCCATACTTACCCAGATCATCACTACATGTCATGGAAATATGTATGAGCCAATATGTTTGTTTATTTATTTTAGGTATTAATATACTCAATAGTGATAAATTTTTTACTTTAATATGTTGTATATAGTTATAATACTCTACCCTAAAAATTTGGACACTTGAAGTGTTGTCTAGCTCAAGTTATAAAGCTTCAAAGTTACTCTAATAGGTTGTGATGGGTCAGAGACCATCAAGTTTAACATCATTCAAGTCTGAAGTCATCTAGACATTATATATAACATTTAACATTAATTCATGATATTGATCTAATGGTGTGGATAAGATTTAATATGTCAAAGTTTATATGCATAGGTGACAAGTGTCACAATCTTGCTAGTCTAGTAGAAGATCAACTGTGAGTGGTAGTTCTTACTGAGAAAGATCAATGGTGCAGGATAAGTCAAAGAGTCAACATTTCACATGAGACTACCAAGTGGCACAAGTGCAAGGGAATATCAATAAATTTATTAGAAGGCACATGAGTATAACAAGTGTCATAATCTAAATAGTTATGAGTAAGATCTAATGGTGAACACTACAAGTTGAAGACCTAGCTGATCCACGGAGATCAACCATTAACATTCAATCAATATTGCAAAGGTGCATGACATGAGGTTAACATTTTTGAGATATACAATTTGGATAGTGGAGTGGTGTGAGTTAAATTTTGAGATACTTCCAAATAATATCGATGGTATGAGTTAGATGAGCTGAGAGAAGAGCACAAGATGTGTTCTAAATGACTGAGGTTTAATTGTGACCTTTTGGATTTAAATATTTGAATTTAACAAATGAAAAACTACTGCTTGGTTTTTGAGCCATATATTTTGATATATGCATAATTTGATGGTGTAGTATAAATCAAAGTTGTAGAGAACTTTGAGACACATATGTAAATATTCATTTGAATGTCTAAATATTTATATGGTAAAAGTTATTGAGCTCCAAAGTTGAGCGTGTTCATTCATGCTCTACATGTAACCCAAGAAGGGTAATTGACTTGTTATTGATGGTATTTTGATGTTTCAAGATGAGATATCTATTGAAGAGTATTTTACACTCCCTAAGGGTGATCTTTATGGATTTTGAAGGTTTGACCAATGCATATTTGATATGATTATAAGGTAATTGTGTGTTCACTCCGAGTGGTTGTGTGGATAGTATGTTGTTTGAGTAAATTATGCTTTAAAAAAAGAGTATTTTGGAAACTATGATCATTTTAGGATGTCAAAGGGGTCATTTAAATTAGACTTATGCATTTGGAAGTGTTTATATGTTTATTAGTTTTCTTAGATAAGTGTGAAAGAGGTGAATGGTTCTTCATAGGATCTAAAATCTGACTTAGGTCTATTTGAAATAGGTTTGTGCTTAAAGGTGACCCATGTACATGTCTTAAGAGTAAAGACATGTGTTGTGGAAAATAATGAAGGTTGTGAACATGATAATAGTTATGAAGGTTCTATAAAATTTGAAATCAAATGTGGTTTTTTCTATACTTGAGAGATCTAAGGGAAGAGGTGTGTGTGAGAATTATTGATCGAAGGAAAGGGTGTGTGCCCAATGGATGGGTTGTGGATCAGAGTAGGTTGATGATTATGTATAAGACCTATAGGTAATATTTGTGATGTCATAGATATTTATCTTATAGTTTTGAAGATTGAAGGTGGTCAGAAGGACTAGATCATCTTAGGGGTAAGTGTTCCTTGTGAAATAGGTGTTTCATTAAAGCTAGTTAAAAGGACTTGACCAACACGTTATTAGAAGGACTTGATCATTTTAGGGGTAGGTAATTTTTGTGAATTAGGTGTTTCACTAAATTTTGGTCAGAAGGACTTGATCACTCTCGTGTTTTTGATCATTTTATGGGACACATAGTCCGTGTGTTTGTAGTCTTGAGAGTGGGTTTTATTCCTTAAGAGGTTTTCCCACATAGATCTTATGTTTTGTGTATGATCTTTAATTATCTTCATTAATCATTGATATAAACATCTTGTCTACTTCATGAATGGTTGTATTAAATGCTTAAGTGTTTCAAGGGTTTGTAAATTGAATTAGATTATTTGTCACCACTAATTCACCCCACCAAGTGATTGTACCTCTAACAGCTAATTCCTCTACTAAAACTTATTTGAGCTAGTCTTTTACACAGATTGTCTTAAAATCATGAATTACATAGAATAGGTATATGGATATATATATATATATATATATATATATATATATATATATATATATATATATATATATAACAAGAATATATATTACATTAGATCCACTTTTATATCATACCTCCCAAATTTGAGGTTTTTATGTCCCTAAAATCTTCATGAACTCTATAAGTGAGGAAATCTCTTTCCCACATCTTTTATGGAATATAATTTGTCCTTATTAGGTAACTAACCCTTTAACCCAACCATCCAATGATCTTGAATTCCTCTTCTCATTGTCCTCTTTCTCTTCTTTATAAAAACATCATCCTTCAATTCCAGCTAACTAGTAGGAGGGACGTATTCAATTAAAGGTATCAACAAATCTTCATATTCATTGCTTAACATAGAAGACTCAAGGAGATGTAGTTTCTTAAAATTTTCAATGGAATAAATCTTTGTATAAGGATACAAATCAAGTTTGAACACATTATTTCCCACTTATTCCATTTTTAAAAATGGACCATACCTAAGAGGCTTAAGCTCATTATT
This sequence comes from Torreya grandis, assembly GCA_037957365.1. NCBI lineage: Eukaryota > Viridiplantae > Streptophyta > Pinopsida > Cupressales > Taxaceae > Torreya > Torreya grandis. The sequence continues at coordinate 339,295 of JARHVA010006400.1, forward strand.
CTTACCTTGGAGTCTTTCTCTACTCAATTATAGCCATACCTTATCTCAAATGACGAAAATATCCTCAATATTATGTTGATCATGCCTTACATTGTACTTGGCTTGTGACACCTTCAACTTTTCGTGTAGATGGAAGTGAATTTGCTAGATATTCTAAATGAAAATTTCATCTTTGTGTACCTCTTATTCCACTTTCCTGTTAATTTTGTATGACTTTCTCAAAACAACATCAAATACACATGGAGGTAAAATATGAAAAAAAAAATTAAAAATGAATTTGCTTAGTATAAGAATACACATCATTTTTATAGGAATGTTGAATATATGCTAAATTTTCATCCCTACTATTAGGATGCTTCTTATTATATCCTCTCAAGAGTTTTACCAATTTTTTGTTCACAACTTCTATTTACCAATCAGTTTATGGGTTAAAAAAGGTAGACTCTTTCAGCTTGGTATCCATCTTCTCCCATAATATGGCCCAAAACTTAGCAACAAATATTGTGTCTCAATCTAAAACAATAAAACTAAGCAAACCAAAATGAACCCACACACTAGCAAAAAATAACTCAATTGCATCACTACTTTTGAGGGTCTTCTTGTAAGGAATATAAATAGACATCTTATGATACCAATCCACAACCACAAATATATAGTCATGTATATTATTTTACATATGAACCTCACCTACAAAATACATGGAAATACTCTCTTATGTCTTAAAACTAATCAATAATTAAACATACACACCCAACTTCTTGTTACTAAGATTTATTATAATACATAAAACACATCCCCTTATGAACTTAGGGAAAAAATACATATTATCCGAATAAACATACCTCTAAAAATGTGATATAGCCTTTGTAACACCAAAATGTCCTATAAATCCTGACATATGTATTTCCTTCATTAGTTAAAATATTTTATTCTTAGGCACAAAAATTTTACCCAACTTTTAGATAAACCCATCTTGGAGGAAATAATCCTTTTTGGGCTCAAATCTTGCACCTTAGGACATCTTTGCTTAAATAAATGGCTCTAATTTTTTCTCATTAAGTTCATATCCTTATACACATGACTCATGCATAAAAGTCTCAATAAGTGCTATAATGACCATGATTGAACACATTGGAGGTCCAAATAGAATATGATCTAATTTTTAAGTCACATCTTTCTTATATTTTTTAATCAAATGAAATTTTAAAAAAATTGCATCCTTCTATCGGGTCTAGCTTGTTGATGTCTTTTTTCCTATAAATATTTAAGAGGTTGATGAACATGTGTAAAATAGTTTCCTTACCCATAAGATAATGTTTCAATTTATTGATAAATTGAATAATATCATATAATTATTTATCATATGCATAATAATTCAAAATTATACCATGAAATAATCTAAATGCTAACATATAATCTTACTTCATTGTCTTAGGATAAACTATATAGCATAGTTAGTAACATTCATTTTCACCACAAAAGGTAGTTTCAAGTTAGGCAAAGCTAATATCATAACAAGAATAATATTATGTTTGAACATATCAAATACATCATTTTTATTCTTATTGACAATATAAGTATTACCACTTTATTTAGGGACATGCAAATGTGTGGCTATGGAAGATAAGTTATTGGTGAACTTTCGTAAATATTGAACTACACCAACATAATTAATTTTTTTATCACATTGAAAGGATTTTGTTAATTCGTAATGGCCTCTTTTTTATACAAATTAATCCTTAAATCCCCATATCCAATAGCATGTCCCAAGTAGACAAGTTATTTTTGATAAAACTCACATTTATTCTTATTCAACACCAACTTGTTGTCCTTAAAAGCTTGCATATTTTTTTTCAAACTATCAACATGCTCATCAAAAGTTCTTCTAGAAAAAATAATATCATCCAAATACTTAAGGAAAAATTAATCAATAACTTGGTTCATTTTAAAACATGAATCGTTAATTCTAACCTTGATAAATAATATTTTCAGCTATCCTTAATCTAATGAGACTTGGAATATACCCCTAATTAGGTTATCCAATTGTCTAGCCTCTTTACATTCACATCTTTGTCATATGGTTGTGTATAATTTTTTTCATGGGGATGCTCTTCAATTTCCTCATTCTTAGGAGCATCTTAATTATTTTCTTTCACCATCTTCGTATGAATATGAATCTTCTCCATGATAATCCCACGATGGACTCCAACTTGTCAAAAATGCTCACAGAAAGACTAATGATTGCCATTCATTCAAGATTTAAAAATAATTAATATAATATATATGTACATTATTCATTATAATGGGCCATACTTATGATCTCTTGCTCATTTTTCTATGTGTAAACTTCTTCTTCAAATGGAACTAGGATAACTTGATCACTAGCACTACTTGCTCTAGTGATGATAAAATACCACATTGTACTAAAAAACTCACAAAACCATGTTAAATGAATAAAATTGATACTAAATAGGTTTTGATAAAAATATCATCCATAATCTATGTGGATATTTAACACTAAACTTCATCAATATGAATCCTACAATTCCCATCTCAACAAATGATTGATAGATGACTATTCTAGGATGTTTTTAATGCTTAAAAAATACCCAAAAAAGTGAATTAAATAAAAATTATATAATAATTAATGTTAAAAATTAGTTATAAGATCACACAAAGAATAACATGAACACATTATATATCCTAGAGGAACCCAATGAGAAAAAAACCTCAGTGGGTGAGGAAATTGCTCCCCTTCCACTATGTAGGAAAAAAATGTACAAGTTACTTCCAAAAAGTGAATTCATAGATAAATATTTCACTCCTACACTATCCATTCCTTATACACACAACTTATTTCCAGCTATTAGATACTTCAAAATGAAGCAACACCACTGAAACACCCACTCACATCTAAGAAACAATAAGACAACATGAACACGGACTCAAACTTGAAAATTACAATGTGAATCCTTCTTAAAAGACTCTCACTATAGTATTGTCACATTTTTATGTCATATACCTTAAATAGATCTTGTAATTATGCCCTCTCTCCTTGGAACTTGTCAAAAATATCAAATAAACAATTGTAAGGGAATAGAAAAGTTTGAAACAACTGCCATTCTCATGTTTTATGTGGTGGAATAATTATTGCGATACGAAAACTAGAATTTATAAAACCACGTGTCAATTTATTAATTTTCATGACATTTTTATAATCATCACTTGAGAATATAGGTGCTTACATAACTGTTGAGATAGTTATTAAATTGCCACCTACAAAAAACATGCAGTTTTGTCAACTATGACAAGCCCTTCATATTTTAGAGTCGGATGTTGTTGACTTCATAATTTTGTGGATGTCTAGATAATCTTCATTGTAATTAGAACTAAAATTAATTTGAATTGATTTTTTAACAAGATTCATCTTATAATAATTTCTCATAAGTATGAATTACATATATTGGGTATAGTGGAAACATCTAACGAATATATATGTAATTTTAAATCACTAAAATCATGAACAATCAAATTTTTCTATAGTTATGACATAAAAATGGGAAGTAAATGGAACAAACGTCCTTAATATACAAGACTTATGAATCCCAACATATAATAAGGATATAATATGGATACACTATGTTGTACCTAAAATTTGAACGACTGAAAAAAATTAAATTCTTCAATAATCATGATTAAATTTGATCATTAAATAAGTTTTATAAATATTTTGAATATCCTTACAAAAAATTCAAAAATTAAAAAAAAACCCTCCTAAGTATAAATTCTTCTATTACTCAAACTATAAAATCATAACTTAAAAATAATTTTATAATTTTATAAAACTACAACCCAAACCTACAAATATACCCCTTTCTATTTTGTTGTAAAGCCAAAAATATAAAACATATTTGCAATTTGATTAAATACTAAAGTGCTTCACAGCTCATAAATTTCACCCCCCTTGCAAATCATTAGACGTGTGAACCCATAAACTAATTTTGATAATTTAAAAAAAAATTATAATAGATAACCATGGGAAAAATTAAACATAGATAGATAAAACATGGGAAAAAATAGAAATACTTCAATAATCATGATTAAATTTGATCATTAAATAAGTTTTATAAATATTTTGAATATCCTTATAAAAAATTCAAAAATAAAAAAACCCTCCTAAGTATAAATTCTTCTATTACTCAAACTATAAAATCAAAACTTTAAAATAATTTTATAGTTTTATAAAACTACAACCCAAACCTACAAATATACCCCTTTCTATTTTGTTGTAAAGCCAAAAATATAAAACATATTTGCAATTTGAATAAATACTAAAGTGCTTCACACCTCATAAATTTCACCCCCCTTGCAAATCATTAGACGTGCGAACCCATAAATTAATTTTGATAATTTAAAAAAAAATTATAATAGATAACCATGGGAAAAATTAAACATAGATAGATAAACATGCGAAAAATTAGAATATTTTTTATTTAAAAAAAATTTAAAAATCAATGTTACACTAATATGTTTAAATAATGAAAAATGAAATCAACTATTTATTTGTATAATTACCTTTTAAATATATATAATCAAATACGATTAATATATATTAATCTATTAAAACCAATACGTTAAAGTAATATAAATAATATTGATAATATTAAGGAGGTGTCTTGTATACAAGTGTTTTATTTATTTATTTATTTATTTTCTTAATGATCTAAACAAGTATAAATATATGAATATTTAAATTGTGTAAAGTATATCTAAATTATAGAGACTTGAACGAAAAGTATATATTCAATTTAAATTTAATATTTATATAAATGATCAATATGACTAAGGTACTTATATATTTTTTTTAATAAAATATTTGGGACTATGTGGAGGTGGAAGGAAGGACTAGAATTAGATGTGGAGTTTCTTGGCTCTTTAAATTGACTATTTCGACCTCCTTGGAAGAATCCAATAGAATATAGATCTATATGGTAACTAAAGGCATTTGATCCCTACTAAATAATCCTCTGTAATATGTGCCAAACTATTTTTAAATTAATCAATGTACCCACATGTAAACCATTATCATGTATAATATCATAATGTTGTGAATAGGTCAATAATTTGGTTTCCTTCACCATAAAACCCTAGCATTACTTTTGACATTGAGTTATATTTGAAAATAGATGGAAAATAATAATTGAAATAAGTACTTATTTAACCCTAAATTTTCATATGTGTGGTTATCTAGGGTTAAGGGGATTAGATTATAATTTACACAAAGATTCTAATAAGTAGGCCATTCGAACAAATAATATTCTAAATTTATACAACTTAGATTGCTAAAAATAGTAAAGTAAAAGTATTCATAGATATAATGATGAATTGGAAACATATGATACTTAGCTACTTTATTGTACACATATAAATTTAATCTAGAATAAACTAGAATTATGTTGGAAGGTGATCTTAAAACAATCGTTAGATTCTATAAATATTATTTCTATTGCCTTAGATGTTTGTGTTGGATCCAGATAGTTGTATCAACATAGGTGTCTAACCCTAATGTATGTGTCTTACATGTAATAGTGACTAGATATGAATGTGACCAACTAGATCCTTCTATGTTTTCTATCACATTTCTTATGATGTCTTTAGATCATGTATACAATCAGTCACTCTTTGTCAAATCATCAAACTTGAACTCTTCACCCTTGGATTGATTGTGGGAAAAATAGGTTAGTGGGCTCATGGTGTTTATCTACCCCAAGGATCCCTTTGTCTATGACACTACCTATATAGCTAATACTATAAAGAAGGATTCAGACTTATGCAATTATCCTCTACATTTTGGCTTGTGTTTTCACAAGGATAGAATGTTTGATAAACAAATACATGCAATGACCTAACTTCTAATTTGGTAGATATGAATCATGGGCTTCCCTTTAAATGCTTCAGACATGTCAAAATATTTCTCCTATGACTAATATAGAACTAGGGAATAATAAGGTAGGTTTAGTTATTTTAATGCTTGATTTAGTGCTTCTTTATATAATTTCTTATGATTTGTATGTGATTTTTAGGCATTTCCAGGTGAGAAATGAATGAGGATTGATATTATATATATACCGATCCCCCTTTTCAAAATATTTCAATAAAAAACTTAGGATGATCTTTAAGATATACTTATTTTGAAAATTTGGATGAATTTTGGGCACTTGACACTTTTTAGGAAAAGTGGATACTTGCATCGATGCAGGAGTTTGTTTGTGATGCATGTATCTATGGAGATAAAAAGTAAGTTTAGGTCTATAATTGGTAGTGAAAGGTAATAATCAAGTTAGATATTTTTAAACACTATAAAGGTCTATTCTTCAAAATAAAAATAGTCGAACTAAGAGATAAGAAATTTAGGTGCAACAAGATAGTGAATGCAAGCCTCTCAATAATGGGAAAGTCTAGAATTGAAAGGTAAAAATATGATAGGTATTTTATAATTGTACAAGATTGAGGTACTAAATAAATTATATTTTAGTTTCTACATTTGTGCCCCCTCTAATCTAGTTATGAAATTGCTAGTTTTATGTAAATAAATGCATACCTAGGTGTGTATAACACACCTGGTCTTTACATAAGCCTAACTTGAGTGATTTTTTGGTGATTGACTTACAATAAAGATTAGGTTACATTATATAATTAGTGTATGTAATCTGAATTTGAAATAATTTTAAATGATTCAAATGATAAATAGCAAGGTTAGTAGGACACATGTGCATCGATAAGACCATCTTGCCTTTTTGGCAAACTAATTTGAAATTATGCCTCATTCTAAATCATCTAAGATGTGATTAGGAAGATTATATACTTAAAACTATACATATACATACATACATATATATATATATATATATATATATATATATCTAAGATATGTATATGTATAGTTTTAAGTATATAATCTTCGTAATCACATCTTATATATATATATATATATATATATATATATATATATATATATATATATATATATATATATCTAAGATATGTATATGTATAGTTTTAAGTATATAATCTTCGTAATCACATCTTAGATATATATATATATATATATATATATATATATATATATATATATATATATATATATATATATATATATATATATATATATATATATATATATATATATATATATATATATATATATATATATATATATATATATATATATATCTAAGATGTGATTACGAAGATTATATACTTAAAACTATACATATACATATCTTAGATATATATATATATATATAGAGAGAGAGAGAGAGAGATTGGAAGACACATGAATCTAACCTTGGTGTAAAGGTAAGTTACATCACAACCATTGATCTTGATTCATCTCAATTGTAAAACCCTAATACGTGCATAACCTAATGAGTATGAGCAAGTTAATAAAATCACACTAAGTATATGGTGAGGTTAGATGATTTAATAAAATTAAACCTATATGAATGGTGTATTTAGAATATTTATGAAAATATTACTTTTAATTTTGGTAAGATTGAGTGATTTAATCAACTCAATCTTCCAAAGGTGAACTAACTTATACAGTAGATTGATTTGATAATAGTCCATACTATGTATGATAAAAATCCATAATAATATTTGAAATCTAAAAAGTTACTTGATTTTACAAATTTATATGCCCCTTTCATGGCTTATTCACCTCGTATATGTCTTAAGCTAAAATATAGGTATGATAATAATACCAATGTATAGAATGTTGCCACAAATATGTATCTAAATCATATAACTTTGAAATATAGTGATTTTTTAATCAATGCAAGTGTGGAAGAAATTTTTCTATAACATACCCCCACTACATCTAGAGAATATGAAAATTACCAAAAATGTGGAGAACATGTTTCCATAACATGCCCCCACTTTTATATGAATATGTTGAGGACTAAATAAGTGTGAAATTAATGCATTTTTTACATGCCTTCACTAAAATATGAAAATATTAAAATGTGTAATTCATGCCTATATGAAATTCCTCCACTAATATCCCTTACCTTATGAGGTAAGGGGAAGTAGAATCTAGTAGTTACCTCACCTCAAAAGGATAAGATAATTATTTAAGTTTTGTACATATCATGTAGCATATAAAGATAACATGTATAGCTAGATATAAGATTAAGGCACACTTTGTGTGATCACATCAAGTCCTAATATACATGATGTAGATCATGGAAATGTCTAGAGATTAATAGTATAAGACCAACAAACAATCAAGTGCACAAATAAGATCACTCAAAACCAAAGAAAAATAAAATGGTCTAAGGAGACCTCATATAAGGGGCATGCTCAAATGCCAAACAATCAAAGGGAAAATTACTTAGTCAAATGTCCAAAAAAATATAGAAATGGCATATTTAAATGTCCACATACAACATAGAGTGAAATATTTAAGTTTTCAAAAAGGAAAGTAAAGGCACATGTGCCACAATGAATAGAGCATGTTTAAATTATAAAATAGGCAATACAATAAAAGACAATAAAAATCAAGGCATACACTCAAGGAAGGGCATAAATGAAAGCATGCAATATAGGCAACCAAAATAAACATAGCATATTCGTTCCTAAACATATGTGTTTTCAAAATTTTAATTACATAACATATCAAGTGCTTTATGAAAGGTATAATGATGAATATAAGCATGCATAAGTATATATTATCAAACATGATAATGGAAATTGATCATATAATAATGTATTATGGATATGATATGAATGGATGGAAGTCCTAACATCTAGAAGATAACTATTGTAGGGTGTAAAGAATCACTCAAATAAACCCAAAGAAAATTATAGGTTAGGTGTAATATGCCTTCGGATACCAAAACAAAAGCTCTGAATTGCTTATCTATATTTCTACAAAATATCTTCAAATAGATAAATAAATCACAGTATAGTCTCTTATTTATTTGCTCATATGCTTACAATAGAGGACCTCTGTCAGGTATACAATGAATATTGAAAATACAGCCTTAATAGCCTGAGTATTCCACAAACTGGGAAATAAATCTAGATTTGGTACGTCTCGGCCCGCTATGTAAAAAACACAGTCGTCAACGTCGGTTATACTGTCATCATCGGTCAACTGGGGTCGTTAACCTATCGACGTCTGTGAGAAGTCAGCCGATGTCGGTCTCTGTAGGGCTCTGCCTGTCGATGTTGGTGTCTGAACTTTCTGCTGATGCTTACATATTTTACACAGATCTATATGGACTTCGTACGGTTGCCAATATAACACAATATGTATGCTTGATCCTGGTCTAAAGAACTATGGGCTAATACAAAATATCTATATCTGGATAATAATTGAATCAAACCCAAAATAAAGAAATACCTATGAACCCTTATGATATCTTCTATATGAAGTTATCTCTCAAACTTGTAAACCCCTATGATAACTTATGTATGAAGTTATCTCTCAATTTGGCAATAGATCGGCTGATCTCTCACAACTTCTGAATCGCACACAAAGAAGAGTTGACGTTCTTCAATGCAATTGGAATCCTGGAACCCTTGGCTCAGTCTTCACAGAAGAAGTCTTAGTGAAAACAATATCAATAATCAATCATGAAATCAAACTCTCTCCCATGAGAAACCCTTATACCCTCCAAAGGTGTGCTTGCTAAAATTAGATTTCCTTAAATTAGACTTAGGACTTCTTAAATTAGAATTAGGGTCTTAAAATTAGACCAAAATATTAATAATTAATAATTAATTAATATTTAATTAAAATTAGACCAAATAATTAATATTTGATTAAATCAATCAAATGTTATATCTCCCTTAATTCATGTTCGAGAAAGCCCGAATGAAAGCCAAGCCAAGCTCCACCATGACCCTCTATCCATCCTATCAGCCTACGAGGGTCGCATAATAGGCTAACCATCAACTCTGATGATGTCCACTAAAAAAGGGGACATGACAATCCACCCCTCCTAAAATTGCTTTCCCTCAAGCAATTGTTGAATGATAAACCAATCAATCCACCTGGATCCCAAATGTAGTCATGATCTACCCTACTATCAATCAGTGCTAACTCCAAGCCACATCTATCACCACTCTCATCCAATGCCACCACATCGTCCCTAGTACCAAGATAAGAATCCCAACATCCAATCCAAGAACTGAAATCAACTGGCAACTGAAGTAAACTCCTCACCTAAATAATATCTGAATCTGGAATGTGAATGCTAGACATACTCATATCATCAACATGTGACCTGCCCGTAATAGAAAGCTAAGTCCCTACCACATGTGCTAACTCCTGAACTGAACTCACCTCAAGACAATGCTCATCCACATGTCGCTCATGTGTTGGTGCTAATGTGCACTCGGCAGCACACTCTCCCATATCATGTGGTATGAGCCTCTCCATCTGATGAAAGAACATATTTTTGATGTTGTTGCCCCGTATTGCCTTAAGAATATGTGTCTTCCCACCAACATCAAAACAAACCTCCATGTCCTTAAGATGAAGAGTGACTTCCTCAAGGGAATGAAGCCACTTCATACCCAAGACTAAGTCTATGTCCCCCATGTTCACCACATAATAATCAGCATTGAACTCATAGTTGTTCAATCACAATGGGAGGTCTCTAATCATTTGCTCACACCTAAGAGTGTGACCATCAGCCACCTTAACTTTAATGCCCTTGAAATCTTTGCTTGTGAGTCCACGCTTCTCCAAAAATCTAGCATCTATAAAATTATGTGTGGCTCCTATATCAAGAAGGGTGATGACCTTCTGTCCTACCAAAACTCCACGGAGTCTGAATGAATCATCCTACTGAATGCTAGATAGGCATCCTCTTATATGTGTAGCTCTAAATCTATCTCTGCCTTAGGCTCCCCAAGACTATCTTACTATTTAGAATCTTTTGATTCTGAATCCTCATAATACGCCCACATCACATTATTTGCCTTACCCTTAGGCCTCAAAGGACAATCGTGGTTGGCATCATATGGACCTTTGTAGTAGAAGCAAAGCTTTTTCCTGTGTAGATCGTTAAGATCCTCTCGATCTAAAGGTGGTGCTACTGGGTTGGCCTTTGAATCATTCTTAACACCTAATTTGTCTTTATTGAAATCTAATCCCTCTCTATCTCTGTTGGAGCACTGATGGTCTCAGGACGAAGAAGTACCTCTAGAGTTAAATTTACTTGATGGGGCTGCCATCTCCATACTACGCACCTTCTTCATAGCTTCCTATAATGAAGGAAGATCAAAACCTTTGATCCAACCTCTCAATGGTTCTATCAATCCCTCCATGAAGAGAACTACATGTCGCCTCTCTAAAATTTTAGGAACCATAACTGATAACTTCTAGAAGTCACCAATGTAAGACTCTAGACTACCACTTTGGCGCAACTATGCCAACTCTCAGAAATATGATTCCAGATCCTTCCTATCAAAATGCTCCACCAGCCTATCCACAAACTCCTGATAAGATGTGATCTGATCTTGATGGAGTGTCACCATCTCGTGGTGCCACCAATCGTGAGCTACTCCCTCAAGATGTAGTGTTGCATATCTGATAGCATCACCCTCAACCATCGATTGCAATGTGAGAAATGTATCTAGCTTACTAATCCAGGCCTATGTTGTCACCTTGCCACTACTGTCAAACATCACTAGTGTGAGCCTACTCATAGCATGCTTCAAATCATTGTTCTGGTGTCTAGGACTCCCATCTTGTCTAACCAATCTATAGTGCTCTCCCCTCAGGTGAATAAAATGATCAAAGGACATCTTCTCCCAAATGTGAGGAGCTAATAAGTCCCACTCATCGCTTGCACCCATGAGAACATCTACAAATTGGGAATCCTCTGTCTCCTCCTCTGCTGGAACTTTTAGTTCCTCTTAAACAAATGTAGGACATGTAGGTCTATTCATTATTCTGGAGTTGGCCTGCTGGGGTCTTTGATTAACCTTACCACTCCTATTATCTCCTTATTCCCCATTCTGTCTATCAAGTGCGTTCATCCTCCTTATCATAGTAGTAAGTGCCTGTACTGCCTATGTCATCTCACGATAGGTTTTTCTAGTACCTGAATCATCATTATGTTGGTGGCCCTTGGGTGGGCTACCCTCACATCTGTCACTCATGATAATCGACTGTTGTTCTAACACCTGGGTACCTTCAAGCAAGGCTCTACTACATGTGTTATACCTGTGTGGTCCCAACTCTTGTGGCTACAAAAGGTTGTCAAACCCTCAGGATGGCAGGATTTAGCTCTGATACCACTATAATATCCCCTTCAAATAGGGAATATAGAAAGACAATAAACTCTTATACCAATCTAATGTCCCTTAGGGGCTCCTTTTTTCTTGTAAAAGCTCTAATACCACTGTAATATCCCTTCGGATACCAAAACACAAGCTCTGAATTAGTTATCTATATTTTTGCAAAATATCTTCAAATAGATAAATAAATCACAGTATAGTCTCTTATTTATTTGCTCATATGCTTACAATAGAGGACCTCTGTCAGGTATATAATGAATATTGAAAATATGGCCTTAATAGCTTGAGTATTCCACAAACTAGGAAATAAATCTAGATCTGGTACGTCTCAGCCTGTTGTGTAAAAAACACAGTCACCGACATTGATTATACTACAGTCATCGGTCGACTGGGGTCGTTAACCTACCGACGTCGGTGAGAAGTCGGCCAATGTCGGTCTCTGTATGGCTCTACCTGCCAATGTCGGTGTCTGATCTTTCCGCTGATGCTTACAAATTTTTCACAGATCTGTATGGACTTCGTACAACTACCAATATAACACAATCTATATGCTTGATCCCGATCTGAAGAACTATGGGCTAATATCTGATTTCATGATTGATTATTGATATTGTTTTTGTTAAGAATTCTTATGTGAAGACTGAGCTAAGGGTTCCAGGATTCCATTTACATTGAAGAACGTCAACTCTTCATTGTGTGTGATTCAGAGGTTGTGAGAGATCAGCTAATCTATTGCCAAATTGAGAGATAACTTCATACAGAAGTTATCATAGGGGTTTACAAGTTTGAGAGATAACTTCATACAAAAGCTATCACAAGGGTTCATAGGTATTTCTTTATTTTGGGTTTGATTCAATTATTATGAAGATATAGATCTTTTGTATTAGCCCATAGTTCTTTAGATTAGGATCAAGCATATAGATTGTGTTATATTGGCAATCATACGAAGTCCGTACAGATTCATGTAAAATCTGTAAGCATCAGTAGAAAGATCAGACACTGACATCGACAGGCAGAGCCCTACAGAGATTGACATCAGCTGACTTCTCACTAACGTCGACAGGTTAACGACCCTAGTCGACCGATGATGGCAGTATAACTGACGTCGGTGATTGTGTTTTTTACATAGCAGGTCGAGATGTACCAGATCCAGATTTATTTCCTAGTTTGTGGAATACTCAGGCTATTAAGGCCGTATTTTCAATATTCATTGTGTACCTGACAGAGGTCCTCTATTGTAAGCATATGAGCAAATAAATAAGAGACTATACTGTGATTTATTTATCTATTTGAAGATATTTTGCAAAAATACAAATAAGCAATTTAGTGCTTTTGTTTTGGTATCCGAAGGGATATTACAGTGGTATCAGAGCTTAATTCTATAAGGGTTGTTACAAAAAGTCCCCCTAGAAAGGGGATATTCCAGGTAATATCAATGGACATGAATTTTACTTCAGTTGCCAGTTGATTTCAGTTCTTGGATTGGATGTTGGGATTCTTATCTTGGTACTAGGGATGATGTGGTGACATTAGATGAGAGTGGTGATAGACATGGCTTGGAGTTAGCATTGATTGACAGTAGGGTAGATCATGACTACATTTGGGATCTATCTGGATTGATTGGTTTATCATTCAAAATTGCTTGAGGGCAAGCAATTTCAGGAGGGGCGGATTGTCATGTCCCCATTTTTAGAGGACATCATCAGAGTTGATGGTTAGCGTATTATGCGACCCTTGTAGGCTGATAAGATGGATAGAGGGTCATGGTGGGGCTTGGCTTGGATTTCGTTCGGGCTTTTTTGGACATGAATTAAGGGAGATATTCATATTTGATTGATTTAATCAAATGTTAATTATTTGGTCTAATTTTAATTAAATATTAATTAATTATTAATTATTAATATTTTGGTCTAATTTTAAGACCCTAATTCTAATTTAAGAAGCCCTAAGTCTAATTTAAGGAAATCTAATTTTAGTAAGCACGCCTTTGGAGGGTATAAGGGTTTCTCATGGGAGAGAGTTTGATTTCATGATTGATTATTGATATTGTTTTTGCTAAGAATTCTTCTGTGAAGACTGAGCCAAGGGTTCCAGGATTCCATTTGCATTGAAGAACATCAACTATTCATTGTGTGCAATTTAGAGGTTGTGAGAGATCAGCCGATCTATTGCCAAATTGAGAGATAACTTCATACAGAAGTTATCACAGGGGTTTACAAGTTTGAGAGAAAACTTCATACAAAAGCTATCACAAGGGTTCACAGGTATTGCTTTATTTTTGGTTTTGATTCAAGAATTATCCAGATATAGATCTTTTGTATTAGGCCATAGTTCTTCAGATTAGGTTTAAGCATATAGGTTATGCTATATTGGTGGCTGTACAAAGTTCGTACAGATTCATGAAAATCCGTATGCATCAGCAGAAAGATTAGACTTTGACATCGGTAGGCAGAGACCTACAAAGACTGACATCAGCCAACCTCTCACCGACATCAGTAGGTTAATGACCCCAGTCAACTGATGACAGAAATATAACCGACATCAGTGACTGTGTTTTTGACACAGAAGGATGAGATGTACCAGATCCAGATTTCTTTCCCAGTTTGCAAAATACTCAGGCTATTAAGGCCATACTTTCAATATTCTTTCTATACTTTATAGAGGACCTCTATTGTAAGCATATGAGCAAATAACTAAGAGATTATACTATGATTTATTTATCTATTTGAAGATATTTTGGAGAAATACAGATAATTAATTCGTAGCTTTTGTTTTGGTATCCGAAGGGATATTACAGTGGTATCAGAGCTTAATTCTACAAGGGTTGTTATAGAAAGTCCCCCTAGAAAGGGGATATTACAGTTTTGTCATGTCCCCTTTTTTATTGGACATCATCAGAGTTGATGGTTAGCCTATTATGTGATCCTCGTAGGCTGATAGGATGGATAGAGGGTCATGGTGGAGCTTGGCTTGGCTTTTGTTCGGGCTTTTTCGGACATGAATTAAGGGAGATATTAATATTTGGTTGATTTAATCAAATATTAATTATTTGGTCTAATTTTTATTAATTATTAATTATTAATATTTTGGTCTAATTTTAAGACCCTAATTCTAATTTAAGAATCCCTAAGTCTAATTTAAGGAAATCTAATTTTAGCAAGCACACCTTTGGAGGGTATAAGGGTTTCTCATGGGAGAGAGTTTGATTTCATGATTGATTATTGATATTGTTTTTGCTAAGAATTCTTCTATGAAGACTGAGCCAAGGGTTCTAGGATTCCAATTGCATTGAAGAACGCCAACTCTTCTTTGTGTGTGATTCAGAGGTTGTGAGAGATCAGCCGATCTATTGCCAAATTGAGAGATAACTTCATACAGAACTTATCACAGGGGTTTACAAGATTGAGAGATAACTTCACACAAAAGTTATCACAAGTTTTTACAGGGATTTATTTTATTAAGTTTTTTATTTAAGGTTTTGATTTAGATATTGCACAAATAAATATCTTCTGTATTAGAGCCGTCCCAAATTTGCAAAAGATAAGGGTTTGAGACGATATTTGTATTCTTTTATATGCATGCCAGAGATTCATTATTATAATCATTCTGAAGAATAATAAGAGCACTAATTTTCTAGTTAAGATATTTACTATGGTTTATTTGTTTATTTGAATTTATCTTGCAAAATCGCATCTTTACTCATGCAAAATATCTAAAAATCAAAATACAGAAAGATAGTCAAGAAAATATCCAGTTTCAGATTTGAGGGGAAATTGGAGATATTACAGTGCTATCAGAGCTTTTGTAAAAAAAAGGAGCCCCTAAGTAAGGGACATTATAGTGGTATCAAAGCTAAATCCTGCTATCCTGAGGGTTTGACAATCTACCCCTCCTAAAATTGCTTGCCCTCAAGCAATTACTTAATGAAAAACCAATCAATCCCCCTGGATCCCAAATGTAGTCATGATCTACCCTGCTATCAATCAATGCTAACTCCAAGCCATGTCTATCACCACTCTCATCCAATGTCACCACATCATCCCTAGTACCAAGATAAGAATCCCAACATCTAATCCCAGAACTGAAATCAACTGGCTCTGATACCACTGTAATATCCCCTTTCTAGGGGGAATTTCTTTAACAACCCTTATAGAATTAAGCTCTGATACCACTGTAATATTCCCTCAGATACCAAAATAAAAGCTCTGAATTGCTTATCTATATTTCTACAAAATATCTTTAAATAGATAAATAAATTACAGTATAATCTCTTATTTATTTGCTTATATACTTACAATAGAGGTCCTCTGTCAAGTATACAAAGAATATTGAAAGTACAACCTTAATAGCCTGAGTATTCCACAAAATGGGAAAGAAATCTAGATCTGGTATGTCTCGGCCTGCTGTGTCAAAAACACAGTCACCGACGTCGATTATACTTCCATCGTCAGTCGACTGGGGTCGTTAACTTGCCA
Organism: Torreya grandis; assembly: GCA_037957365.1. NCBI lineage: Eukaryota > Viridiplantae > Streptophyta > Pinopsida > Cupressales > Taxaceae > Torreya > Torreya grandis. The sequence goes on from JARHVA010006400.1 coordinate 356,085, forward strand.
ACGTCGGTGAGAGGTCGGCCGATGTCGGTCTCTGTAGGTCTCTGCCTGTCGATGTCAATGTCTGATCTTTTTGCTGATGTGTACAGATTTTCACAGATCTATACGGACTTCGTACGGCCACCAATATAGCACAACCTGTATGCTTGAACCTAATCTAAAGAACTATGGGATAATACAAAAGATATATATCTAGATAATTATTGAATAAAAACCAAAAATAAAGCAATACCTGTGAACCTAGATAATGTAAAGTTATACCTGGAATATCTGTGATAACTTTTGTGTGAAGTTATCTCTCAACCCTGTAAATCTCTGTGATAACTTCTGTATGAAGCTGTCTCTCAATTTGGCAATAGATCGGCTAATATCTCACAACCTCTAAATCACACACATCGAAGAGTGGATGTTCTCCAATGCAAATGGAATCCTGGAACCCTTGGCTCAGTCTTCATAGAAGAATTCTTTAATATCAAAATCAATAATCAATGCATCTGATACCACTATACCAACTCTCAAAAATAGGACTCTGGATCCCTCCTGTCAAAATGCTCTACCAGCCTATCCACAAACTCTTGATAAGATGTGATCCAATCATGATGGAGTTTCACCATCCCGTAGTGCCACTAATTGTGAGCTACTCCCTCAAGATGTAGTGTCACATATCTGATAACATCTCCCTTAGCCATTGATTGCAATGTGAGAAATGTATCTAGCTTACTAACCCAAGCCTGTGCTGTCACCTTACCACTACCATCAAACATCTCTAGTGTGAGCCTACTTGTAGCATGCTTCAAATCATTGTTTTGGTGTTTGGGTCTCCCACCATGTCTAACCAATTTGTAGTGCTCTCTCCTCAGATTAATAAAATGATCAAAGGACATCTTCTCCAAAACCTGAGGAGCTAATAAGTCCCACTCATCGCTTACACCCATGAGAACATCTGCAAATTGGGAATCCTCTACCTCCTCCTCTACTGGAACTTCTGGTTCCTATTGAACAAACATAAGACGTGTAGGTCTATTCACTATTTTGGAGTTGGCCTACTGGGGTCTCTGATTAACTGTAGCACTCCTGTTATCTCCTTATTCGCCATTCTATCTATTAGGTGCGTTCATCCTCCTTATCATAGTAGTAAGTGCTTGTAGTGCCTGTGTCATCTCACAGTAGGTTTCTCTAGTACCCAGATCATCATTATGTTGGTGGCCCCTAGGTGGGCTACCCTCACGTCTGTCACTCATGATAATCGACTGCTATTTTAACACCTGGGTACCTTCAGGCAAGGCTCTACTACGTGTGTTATACCTGTGTGGTCCCAACTCTTGTGGCTGCATAAGATTGTCAAACCCTGAGGATGGTAGGATTTAGCTCTGATACCACTATAATATCCCCTTCAAATAGGGAATATATAAAGATAATAAGCTCTGATACCACTGTAATGTCCCTTACTTTTGGGCTCCTTTTTTCTTGCAAAAGCTCTTATACCACTGTAATATCCCTTCAGATGCCAAAAAAAAATCTCTAAATTGGTTATCTATATTTTTACAAAATATCTTCAAATAGATAAATAAATCACAGTATAGTCTCTTATTTATTTGCTCATATGCTTATAATAGAGTACCTCTATTAGGTATATAATGAATATTAACAATATGGCCTTAATAGCCTGAGTATTCTGCAAACTAGGAAATAAATCTAGATCTGGTACGTCTCGGCCTACTGTGTAAAAAACATAGTCACCAATGTCAGTTATACTGCCATCATCGGTTGATTGGGGTCGTTAACCTACCGATGTCGGTGAAAAGTCAGCCAATGTCGATCTCTATAGGGCTTTACCTGTCGATGTCGGTGTCTGATCTTTCCGTTGATGCTTATAGATTTTTCACTGATCTGTACAGACTTCGTACGACTGCCAATATAGCACAATTTGTATGCTTGATCCTGATCTGAAGAACTATGGGCTAATACAAAAGATCTATATTTGGATAATAATTGAATCAAACCCAAAATAAAGAAATACCTGTGAACCCTTGTGATATCTTTTGTATGAAGTTATCTCTCAATCTTGTAAACCCCTGTGATAACTTTTGTATGAAGTTATCTCTCAATTTGGCAATAGATCGGTTGATCTCTAACAACCTCTTAATCACACACAAAGAAGAGTTGACATTCTTCAATGCAAATGGAATCCTAGAACCCTTTGCTCAGTCTTCACAAAAGAATTCTTAGCAAAAACAATATCAATAATCAATCATGAAATCAAACTCTCTCCCATGAGAAACCCTTATACCCTCGAAAGGTGTGCTTTCTAAAATTAGATTTCCTTAAATTAGACTTAGGGCTTCTTAAATTAGAATTAGGGTCTTAAAATTAGACTAAAATATTAATAATTAATATTTAATTAAAATTAGACCAAATAATTAATATTTGATTAAATCAATCAGATATTAATATCTCCCTTAATTCATGTCTGAAAAAGCCCAAACGAAAGCCAAGCCAAGCTCCACCATGACCCTCTATCCATCCTATCAGCCTACGAGGGTCGCATAATAGGCTAACCATCAACTCTGACGATGTCCACGAAAAAAGGGAACATGACATTAGGTTAGGTTGGACATAAGAGAGGATTCAATTATGAATTAGAGTGAGCCTATCCTACTTCTAGTTTCCTTATATCCCAATTAGAGGGGAATAAAATACACTCCCATATCAATGAATTATATACATTACCCCTTGAAAGAACTAATGATATCCATGTACTACTTGTGTCCATGTTCGCAAAGACATTACTATCCTAGCTCAACTTACTTATGATATGAATGGATGGAAGTCCTAACATCTGGAAGATAACTATTGTAGGGTGTAAAGAATCACTCAAATAAACCCAAAGAAAATTATAGGTTAGGTTAGGTTGGCCATAGGAGAGGATTCAGTTATGAATTAGAGTGAGCCTATCCTACCTCTAGTTTCCCTATATCCCAATTAGAGGGGAATAAAATACACTCCCATATCAATGAATTGTATACATTACCCCTTGAAAGAACTGATGATATCCATGTACTACTTGTGTCCATGTTCATGAAGACACTACTATCTTTTAAAATGATTCGTGACATGTTAATCTTTTGTAATGTTATTTTCTTTGAATCTATCTACATATATCATTAATTTGGGTACCCCTATATCACACTCAAATCATAGAACATATGTGTATATAGGAAAGCAATGATATTTTATCTATTAACATGATACAAACAACCTATGTATTTGAAATACTATAATTAGGAATGTGCTAAAAAAATTGGTGTTTTTGAATTTGTTTGAATGTTTTTATAGTCATCTAAAATGTCATTCTAGTGCAATGAGTGTCACTTGAGAAAAACTTGTCCTTATATTAGCCCTAAGCCTATCTTATGTCCTTTATTGATCACTTTCCATCTTTTTTTCAAGTCTAACCCGTTCCAAAATATATCCAAATCAACACTGAGCCTTCACTTAGGCACCTAGGTCTTTTTTTCACTTGTTCTTTCCACCTAGACATTAACATGGCCCTTTGGACTATATTGCACTGTGTGATTGGTTAAGGGGCATTTCTATTGTCCCTTATCTCTTTTCACCATGAAAGGATATCTTTCAATTTTTAAAAGCACCTTAGGGTTATCCTAGACTCATTTCATGTCTTGACAAGCACCATAAAGCTATATATATATATATATATATATATATGTATGTATGTATATATATATATATATATATATATATATATATATATATATATATATATATATATATATATATATATATATATATCTGTGTGTGTGTGTGTGCGTGTTTCATTCATTTATCCCCTAGATGGAATATAAATAAAAATACTAATAAATAAACTCAAAAAAAAATTTAAAAAATTAAGGTCATTGGTCCTTATTATGCCCTGCTTCTACATATATCCATGTATAGTAGCCCAAACCTTATATTACTTAGATTTATTGTCTCAAGTCACACTCAATTCAGTACTCATACTAGCATATACTTACACTTGTACCATCACTTAGATTGGGAGAACTAAAATGGACTTGATCCCATTTTGAGATATTGGTATGTAGGCAATGCTCAACACATGGAGTGTTTAGGTCACATCTATCCTACCCTGCTAACACTAGTCTACTTTACTTTTGCTCCTCAAATACCATAAAAAACATGGAAACTTAGCGTTTTAATTTTAAATTAATCAAAATAAGTAACAAACAATGATCTAGTATTCAGTCATACAGGCATAGGTTTCTTAGAACCAAGAGAAGGTCCACCTAGTAAATTATTATCATTTGATGTGTAAGGATATTATCATGGCACAAAGGGCACTAACATGGTTTTGTAATGACTATAGGATTGTAATACTATCAAAGAAGGTTTTTGATTCCTATTTCCTATAAAAAACACCTTGCACTATTCCTACACTAGTTTATATCATACCCCTTTTCTATTTCAGTAAGTTTTCTAGCTAATTACACCTTTTGTAGTTCATTGTTATTTATAAAATAATCATATAAATCAATTCTAATTAAAATTAGTGGATATTTATATTTCTATATTTATTCCTTGATTTATCATTCTAGTGCTTTAACAATCTAGGATTCTACATTCCATAAATCCCCAAAAAGATAAATGATTTGTTGAACCCAACATACTTTGAATAGTTAAAAAACCTGAGACCTAGATGCTATTAGGTTTTATATCCTTTTGTTTCCTATCTTAGTGGATATTTTAGGGTTTTTATAAATGATATGTTCTACTCTAGTGGCTCTTTTCCAATTTACATCACCAAATTTCATGGTTAAAGAAGATTCTTTTCCTTCTCATCTCTAAGTGGGTGATAGTTACTTTCCCTCTAACCAGGTCCACATTGTCAATCCTCCAAGAGGTAAGGCATCCTATATTAATATTTCAAATTTATATACTTAGCCTATCCATCCTTGAAACCTTTACCTTCTCGTATGTCTCATTTAGGATGTATGCTTACATGTTCAATCTAAAGTGACTAGGGTTTCTACATGTGAAACTCTAAGGGATGAAATTATCAGTATGAGTAAGATAATTTAAGAATTATAAAATCAAAATTAGATATTACATGAAAATATTATATTATTGGAAAATTATATTACAAGACAAAAACCTCCAAGGCACACTAATGTCAATCATGTATATACATCTTCATCTAGTCAATTTGTGATAAGTAATGTTACATTTCAAAATAAGAAATCACAACAAAGTGCATATACAACTCATGATACTAAGAATAATAAAAGATAAAATAGAAGTTCAAATGAGATTTTAAGGCAAACGATTAAAGGTAAGTTGATGAACCTACCTCCTTTACATTTAGTGAGGATATCCAAATATTATTGTGCATACCATAGAATGAATGGTCATCATACATATTCATGTCTGGAATTGAAATAACATATACAATAGATAATTGATATTAAGGAATTTTTATAAGATAAATTAGTTATGAAATCCACAATGATACAAGAGCATATCCAAAAAGGGTCAAATTCAAAAATATTACAAAAGTGGTTATCAAAGAATAATTTAGAACAATAAAAGGTTCATAAATCAAAATTAGAGTAAGAAATACTATATCAAACACATCTAAAACAAGTGAAAGAAACAAATATACATCTCCAAAATGAGGTCCCACTATGAAATAAGTATGGGTGTGTTAGAAAATATCTACAATAGTTTGATTATGAAGGTTAAGGGTTGGGAAAACATGCCCAAGGCATCACTACTCCTATTCTAATAAATGATAATTTTGGTCAACATGGTTTGGGATTTATGGAGAATACTAAGGAAAATCATTCACAGATACAATTTATCAAGGTAAATGATCTATTTACAAAAGTAATGTTAAAAAGAGTGAGAACTTAAGTTACACATTTAGAATCAGGCCAAGCAAAAAACCATTCTAAAAAGAGGGTTTCTAAAAACAGATTCTTAAAATCAAGCTAAACATACAATGTATATAGTTTTATATGGAAAGATCCCAATCAATAATCTAGACATTGTTAATAAAAATGAAGAAGATGATTGGAACAACATAAATTATTATGATATAGACCATTTAGAAAGAGAAGATGCCACCTATGTTACACAATGGAACCACACTATTGACATGTTGAGCTTATAGCATGATTCCTTACCAACACAAATATTCTTATCTATAGAAATCTCATTGTACATAGTTTGATTATTCTAATTTAATTGTACATAGTTTCCTTTATCTTACTCCTTGCACATAGTTTCATTTCCATGTTGCCTTTACATAGATTATACTGATAAAACATAAAAATAATATGTTCAAAAATATAAAAACATTCAAATACTACTTATAAAATAAATTTTTTAGATTGTATGCATTTCCATGTTTACATTCCTTTTATTTTCTAGGCACTACATATGTTATATATACAAGTATAGTCAATTTTATCATATGTACATGCTTCACTTGTTCCTTTTGAGTGTCCATAGATTACAAAAATACTTAGGTCCTTTACACTATCTATATTTATTACTATATACCCATTGGGGGCACATATACATATACATAGATTTAACATTGACATATCAACCCTATTGGGAGCATCATAAACATAAATTTTAGTTTTTTAGGGTTTATTTTTTTACTCTTCATATCAAAAAAATAACATTGGTTATATCTTGATATTGATCATCCTATACTACATTGATTATTTTCCGACTACTACTATAGACTCAAATTATGTACATATTTTCTCTTATATGTATTTGTAATGCATATTTTATGCATACTTACATTTCTAGTGTTACTAGTTTAGATTTAATTGTGTCTCTTTGATTATACATCTAATCAGGACCATTTTAATATGTCATTGTTATATGACTCTAAGTGAATATTTATTTTCATTATATATATGTTTTGGACATGTGTCCATGTCCTTGTGTGTGTTTATTGATTGTGTATGTAGACATTTGAACATGTCCTTCCATATGGATCTAAGCCAACATTACTTCATCTTTATATATGTGGACATTTGAACATGTCCTTTTATGTGTGATCTTTCTCAGACCTAGTAACATCTACCCATGTCCCTTGTATTGTGGCCCCTTCACCTATTCTATGTGCCTCATGTGTTTTTATGTATGTGTTCATGTATGTCATGGCCATGGAATTTGTCTCTTGATTGTTACATTCACATCTAATTTTTATGCCATGAGGGATCTCATGCATCTCCCCTTCTTATTTGGGTACCTTGAGGTATATCATGCCCCATCCCCCTATGTAGTTTACTTAGATTATATTCAGACTTATTTTTCATATGCATGCTCACATTATTATATCTCTCTTGACAACCTTGTAAATTCTAGATAAAGCATACATCATACATTACCAACTTATGCTCAGACTATTTTACATTCTGATGTCATATATATACATTATGTTGGTTTATCACTTATATATCATACCTTTTCAGTCTAATACATATGATGCATAGATTTTTTTTGGACAATTATTGTATAAATTAAATAAACTCTACTCAAAAGAGGGGGCATTCATAGGGGTTTGTCATAGAGATACAACCACCCTAGTGCACTCAAAACATAGTTTTCATCATGTAAACACAAATTACAAAGCTTAGATTTAGAAAAATATAGTGAAACAAAATCACACCTAGATCAGGCTCAGTTTATTAAGAAATAACACATTTGGTTAATAATATAGTAAAATGGTTTATATAATAGTGCATTATTGGCAAAGGGGACTGCACTACTGTCTAATAGCCTCAAACATAAAATATCAATAATTTATTGAAAGGTACAATAATTATAATTTGGATTTACATAGTCTCAGTCACATATTATCAAATAGGTTCAATATATACTCAATTTTTACACAGATTACACATGTTTTCTCATATTAGGGGCATCATGCATGGCATGATCACTCTAATTTTAGTTTTAGATATATACAAACATAGATCACTATGAAACAGTCGAAATTCCATATACATAGATATTAGAGTTTGGGGCATGTGTGGCACATTGTTCCCATATGTTCATTTTAACACTAGTTATCTCAAACAGAATGAAAACACCATGTCATTCTCTATATTTTATACTAAAAAAACCATTTAAACCAACCAAGTTTATATGATATTAATGCCTCATTCCATCGATAGTGATTAACATTCCCTAGTGGCATAGAGCCATTTTTTACATTTGAAAATTTCTATGTGGCCTAGAGTCATATTACATAGTGTCATTTACATCACCCAATTTCAAATTTGGATGCATATACTAAACATGGGTATGTAATGATGGATTCATAACATACTTGAGTTCTTGAGTCACCTACATGAAAGGGTGGGATAACTCATTAGTCCAATCCAAGTTATTCATAGACTATAATCCGTTGATCAGGGGTGGGAAATCATGGAGTCATAGCCTACTTGAGTTATTTAGCTACCTTTACATAGATATTAAGAAATTCATCAACTTATTCTAAGTTATTCACCATTCAATCACCAATAACACACACGTAGTATGTCACTAGGTTTTTTCATTGGTTCATGCAACCTAGTGAGATGTATTCATTCCTTTCCTCTCTCTCATATCTTTACTTAGTTTTGTATTTACTCTTGATATTTATTAAGGATTGATTCATACATGTTCAATTTTAAAGGCACATAATGAAGCATAGTTCATATATTGAATTTTAGACTTCACCTCTTAAGTAAGTCTAATTATGTCTCTCTTTCCTTTATCCTAGTCTTTTCACTTTATTGCATTTATAGAATAAAGGGGGGATGTAGTAATATAAAATGTCATTATATTGTAATGAGTGTCACTTGAGACCTTTTTATCCATATATTATCCCTCGAAATATCTTAAGGTCTCTATTGATCACTTTCCAACTTTTGTGTGAGCATAACCCATTCCCAAATATAGCCACCCAGTTCCCTTTTTCACCTATTCTAACCACATGACACTAGTGTGGCCCTTTGGAATATAGCACAATGAGCTATTGGTAAAGGGGAAGTGTTATTTTTACTTATATATTTTCACCCCCAACATAAATATTTTCATTTTTTGAGACACCTTAGGGTTGGCCTCAATCCATTTCATGTCTTGATAAGAACCATTATGCTATATATAGACCACTTTCATTCATTTATCCCCTAGATGTAAATCAAATGAAAATACTCACAAATAAACTAAAAAATAATTATGCAAATCAAGGAAATTTATCCATACATTTCCATACTTCTACATACACCTATCTATAATATCCCAGAACTTAGATTACTTAGATTTCTAATGCCAAGTCACACTCAAAGCACTCAAATCAACACTCATACTATCATTCACTTATACTTGAACTTGTACCATCAATTAGATTGGGAGAACTACATCAAGCTAAATCCCATTTTAAAGCATTGATATGAAGTCAAAATTCAACACATGGGGTGTTGAGGTCAGAATTAGCCTATCATAATTCAAAATAGGGAACAAAAAATGATCCAACATTCAATCAAATAGGCATAGGCTTCTCATAACTAGGTGAAGGTCCACCCAAAAACATATTTTCATATAATAAGGATGTTAATGTGTCAAAAAGTTAACTACTATGGTGTACTATTGACTAGGGGACTATACTACTAACTAGGAGGGTTTCTAACACATGTTTCTTATTGGCAACACCTTGCACTTATTCCTACACTAGTTTCCATCCTGTCATTTATTCTTATTTAATTTTATAGATAAGTAAACCTTTTCTAGTTCATTATTATTTATAGAATAATTATATCATTAAATTTTTGCACAAACTAGTGGATGTTGATACTGTTATATTTATTCCGTGATTTATTATTTTAGCACTTTAACAACCCAAGGTTTTACATTCCATAAATCCCAAAAAGTTTAAATCAATTTTTGTAATTATAGGGAATATTTGATTTTTTTTGTATTTTTGGAATACTTGGGAACACTTACAAGAAAAAATAGGATGTATTAATTTTAAGATCACCACTATCAATTTCATGTTGGATCTTCTTCTTTGGATACAAACAATGGTTTGTATGATGCCCGTGCATTCTACAATATTGGAAATAATATTTTTTGTTCTTATTAGACAGTGTAAATGAGGTAATGTGATTAGGTTTTGTCTAATAAATACCCTTATAATCTCAATGTGACTTATATTAGCCTTTTGCATGTTATGTAAATCATTTTTTGTAAATAAATTTTCTTTGAGTTCTTGATTTTGAAATGATCATTTATTGGGCATAAAATTGGTAGGAGATACAAAGGTGTGTGTATTAATAGCACATTTTGAGAATTGTATAAATTAAAGATGATATTTTAGTCATGAATTTTTTTTTATCAATGTTGATTTGGTTTTTTTAATGATTTTATTGACTTACTTCATAGTGGTGTTTTGATATTTTAGGACTTCATAAGCATAAGCCCTACGTATTTTAGATTGAACATGGATACACACATCATTTATAGGATATGTAGGATGGGTGTTAGGAAATGCATATTGATTATCTTCATTTAAAACCATAGGGTGGTGCATCTTATCTCTTGGAAGGGTGATAACATGGACCTAATTAGAGGGATAATAACTATCACCCTTCTTGGGGTTAGGAAGAACAAGATGTTCATTTTTATCCACTTGAAATGTTCTAACTATGGAAATGCCTATTGTATAATATATGCATACAATCTCTAGGGATAAATCCAATATGTTAATGTATTCTTTTAATTTTACAAATAATCTATTTTTTTAAACAAATTTAAATAAATTAGAAATAAAATAAAAACCCTAGGCTAATATAGGGTTTGGAGACCAATGATCAGGGTAACCAAATGTTTAACCCTAAATTTTGATGTGTGTTTATCTATGGTTAAGGGTATTATATTAGCTTTTACACAAAGGTGGATAAATAACCTAATAATCTTCTACGTCCTCTTGTCCATCTTTATGATTTTCTTAGTTGACTTATTTCATTCATTCAAGGTTTGTTTATTTTAGTAATTTACATTTATTATGCTAGTTACAAGTTATTTACACCAATTTCTACATTCTAATTAATTTTATGTTGATTAGAGTTAATATCTTGATTAACTCCAAATTATGATAAAATGTATTAGTGAACCCATACATTTTCTTTGAGCATTGTTTAATGTTTGTTGTCTTAGGGTTTATATATATTCAATAATATCTAACCTAAAAATAACTTTATTTCATCCTAGGATTTAACATCTAACACTAAAATAACATTATGTTGACCTTGGATTCAATATCTAAAAATGAAATTAATTTGTTTTGACCTATAAATTGATATCTAACACTGAAATTAGTTTCTATTGACCTTATATTTTATGGGAATTTACTAATCTGCATACAAAAAAATTCCTTTTTTAGAACCTAAAATTCGGCATTTTAAAGATTACTTCTCAATTTCTAAATAATATATGGATATAATGTATGGAAAAATTATGTATATTTAGTCTAAGACTTTTTGTATTTCATTACATTTTATCTTTCACTAATAAGTAACATCATTACCAATCATGTAATAAAATAAATCAAATCTAATAAGGATCAAACAACTAGTGATCGATCTCAAGACCTTTTAGTTTCTTGTTATAATGAGAAAAGTGAATGTATGAGTATCACAACATGAATGGGATGGATAAGTAATTATATTTTAAAAAAACCTCCTCATCCCATCCACCTCCCACAAACCCTCTTGATGGTGTTGGTATGCATATTCAATCAGAAGTACCCAAGGCTTGTATGCTTTATGCCCTTTAAGATCAAATAGTTATTATGAAAGAATCCCTAGAAGAGTTTTAAAATGAAAATAAATATTATAGTTCTATGATCACATTAATTAAAAATAAGAGCACATATATAGATAATCTAGATAATTCTAATGTTAATCATATACTTACACCTCCATCCAAATATTTTACGGCTCAAAAGAATTAAACTCAAGATTAGAAGCCAAAATAGGATATACCTACAGCTACTGATTTCAAAAGTGTAGATAAAGAAAATAAGAGTTTAAGTTATATTCTAAGGGAAATGACTAAAAAAAAGTTGATCACATTACCTCCTATGCATTCTCTAAGGAGATCAAAACAATATTATCCATATCATATAAAATATGAGCATTATATAAATAATTTTTGAGATTTGATTAAAAAATACAAAGTGCCATTGATATTGGTGATCTTATTATAGATAAATCAATCAAACAACGTATCACACTATGATTGTATTCCCTAAGGAACAAGTTAAAAAATAGAAAAAGTGAAAATTTATAACATGAAAGTTACAAATTAAAAAATTAGAATGATACATATTACAAAAGTTAGATCTAGATAAATTATTAAAAGTTCAATTACCAAGAGAGGAGTTAAAAAAAAATCAAGATAAGAAATAATGAATCCTTAAGAGATAATTTATCATGAAGGAAGTTCAAAAACAATATGTTCCTAAAAATACTAATGGTACAAATTTAGTTTATAAGGATTCAAACAACATATCTAATTTATTCATATAGGAATAAGATAAGGCCAAAGATATGATTACATATTCATGTGAATAAATCAATGAATAAACCCTTTCTCTTCATAGTATTAAATTAATGCTACGTAATTCTTATCCAATTCAAGATGAGATGCAAGATCTTGAAAATAATGAATATAAATATATGGTGTAAACTATAATAAGATTCAAACCTATCAAACATGTAGAGCCTAGAAACATGATCTAATATGACTGTAGCTACTATCTCACTAGTATCATCACATTATCTTATTACAACATCATTTAGAGTAAACTCCATAGTTTTTACATTTCCATCATTAAAAATTTGATACATATAAATAATATTAGATGATATTTTTGGAATTAGAAATACGATATTACTAAAACCATATTAGATGTCAACTATGTTAGAACCTACAACTTTAACTCTTAAGGAGTTTCACATAACTACCTGTGAGGTACTACAATCATAAAGATAAGTAAAAAGATCATTAAAATTAGTGATATGGTGAGAAGTAATTAAATCTAATATCTAATCATCATGTGAGGTAGATGTCACCCTAGTAGAAAGTGTTTTCCCTTTGCCTCATGATTGTTATGGAGAAGAATGAGTAGAAATATAAATCTTATGGTGTTTGACTATTACCTTTAAAGCTTCCATATTTTTATAACATCTATAATAAGATTAATTTTTCCTACCAAAACATCCACAAGGATCATATGTATTATTTTAACTCATTTTTTTTTAAGGATTAGGAGACTTAGAATATGTAAGAGACTGGGAGGTAGATTTTGGAGGTTTATTTGAAGGCATTATCTTTGGCTTAGGCTTAGGTCTAGGTGGAGGTTTGAATTTAAAGAAATTAACAACTACTTCATGATTATACCTCTATATATAATATAAGTACAACAACTTAGTTGTTCTCTAGTAAGTGCTTCACAAGAAAACTCAAAGGAAGACCATCAACACATCACCTAAAGTATCCATAATGGTATTAAAATAGAAATAAATACATTATATGGACCTTTTATTTCTTAAAAAATAAAAAAATACTCTCCTCGTAACTCTTTTCTTTATCACTAACCTTTAATTTTGATCTTAGAAACATTAATTTGGTAATATATTCATCAATAGAGGGAAAATTTGAGGGTGAAAGAACACTCAATTATGCATCTAATTGAAACATTTTGAATTTATTTACTTAAAAAAAAATTGATCTTGTCCCATATCTCTTTTTGGTTTTTAATTCTATAACATGGAATTAGAGGTTGTATACAACATAGAGTCTAATTAACCCAATAACCTCATCCTATTTTCAAGAAAGAGCATATATTTTTTTGACATAAGCCCTAGAATAGTGTTATCAAAATTTCTCCACAAGACTTTTAACTAGAGGATTTGCTATATTTTTATTTTCCATGCATGGTATTTGGAGTTGTTGAGGGGCTTGAGGAATTGGGTTTCCATTTTCTAAGAAGAGGAATAAGATGAGGAGTAGAAGAGCCTTGACACATGAAAATCAATAACCCCTAGAATAAATTAATTTTTTACTCTTTACCAAAAAATGATAATGAATTAAATCCCACATTACAATTTAAAATTTGTTGATGAAAATAAAACCTACCATAAAATTTAATTATTTTTGATGAAAAATATACACCCCCCTTACAAAATTAATTCCCCCTTTGTTTACAAGATGCCAAAAAATAAAAACCCTCAATCAGTAATCATTGGCAGTTTTTTTTTGAAATAAATTTGATTGGTGTGAGTTTTATGTAAATCCTAAATAAATTTTGAGATAGCCTCTAGAATTTTAGGATATATTAATGAAATTAATTCCAAGGCATGAGTTATGGGATATTAAATTTTGTAAACATCTTGTTGGTGGAATAGTGGTAAACAAAGTAGTTTATTTACCATGGATGGGTCAAAAATGAATGAATATGAATATGATTGAGATGGGTGGATTGATTGTGGATCAAACATAAGGTGGGTAGGACCAAAAGAAACTCAAAAAATGAAGTAAATTTAAGGCATAAAAGGATGCATATGGGTCAAGTAAAATGAATCCTTTGTAAGCTATCACTTGAGCTAAAGGTTAGAAAAGTAATCATAAACCAACATTTGATTCAAGATGCTAAGAGAACACCAAAAATAAAACAAATTCCAAAGTCAAAGTAAATAATAAACATAGTAAACTTAAGAATATATAAACAAAGGTTTCTATGTTTCTAAGATTACATTAGCACATCTATAAGGGGGATAATGATTAACTTAAAAAAAATAATTTAAAACATAAATAACCCAATAAGAATAACTATATTTAAAAAGAAACTCATGTGCAACCAGAAAACTAAGATACTAGAATAAAAACACTTCTTACACAATCATAGGTTTAGAGAAGAATCAAGATTTTCACATCAAGACTAAAATTGCACAACTTTTGTTAGAATTTACTATTGATCTCAATAGCTAAAATTCTCTTCCCTTTAGGACTGGGAAGATACATACATACATACATACATACATACACACATACATACATACATACATATATATAATATTTAGATGGGGGAGACATCATCTCTCAAGTGAATTATAAAAATACATGTTTAGAAATAGAACTTTGCATCAACTCTCATACAAAACATGCATGCATAATAATAACTACCTATAATATATTTATTTTATTAAAATACAAAATATACATTCAAAGTAAATTAGGAACTAACACTCCAACATAGACAAACATTAAAATACATATGTATAATTAGATGGGTGTTTATGTGGCACCATTTGAAGAAGAAAACTATGGGATAATAGTTGTATAACATGAAGTAGATAGAACTATAATTATAACTTGAGTTACAACTATAACTGACACTATCACTACAAATATTCCTAAATTTATTACTAATGTAGTTGTATCAATGAAAATTATAAGTTTCACATACATGGGCTTGGTCTATGTTTTCACTAGTGTGTATTTTGGAGCGTAAGTACACTAAGGTGGTTCAAGTGTTTTCCTTACTACTAAATTTAATTACTTGTCTACTTCTATCTATATATAAAATGTGTGGCTCACCTACAAGTCAATGTTTATAGTCTCAAAATTAGGTTAATGTCTCTTGAAAAACTATGGGATATTTTTAAAAAACTTATTATACATGACTAATTTATATTTTGCCTCCACATAAAGTCTCTTAGTTCTTATAATTCAATCTCTTGCGAAATTCAATAGTTTCAAAATCTCATCATTGGTCCTATAGACTATGTCCTTAATATTATCTCATAATATATTAACTAATGATAAAGGAATATTTAATAAAATGGGATTAGGGACTATAATTTCCTCAGTGAAGTGATTACCTTAGTGACTCTCATATCTTGAAATATAAAGACTACTTCTCTTTCTTGATTTGTAAATTGTAATGTTAAAGATAACATTCCCCTATTCCATTCAATAAAATACTATCCCTCTTAGCAGCAATAAAATTCTAGGCTCTTGTAACCTTAAATATTTTTATTAAATTTAATTTGTCATAAGCCTTATTTATGGTTGCTTGATTTATAAAGTAAAGTTTTCCATTAATTTTGTTCATTTTATTCAATAAATGAATATTGTCCCTTAACTTAGGCTAGGCCATAACTTAATAGACCTTTTTAAAATAGTGGTGTCATATAGATTTTGAGTTTCCCCTTGTAGGTTATCTAAAATTTCCTTAGGATCATAAATGGTGTTCTTTTCTGGTGTCCTTTGAATAGGTTCATCATAACATTTGAACATTTATTTTACCAACCCTCTAGCAACATCCAT